>JABUQX010078435.1:65000-67500 GCA_015478945.1 Trachelipus rathkii
AAGCCCCTAAGATTGTCCATCTGAACACATTGAACTTAAGATCTATACCTCTTACCAGATCATAGTCTCACTACAGTATAACAACATACCCTCATGTAAGACACTGGCGCACTCAAGACTTAGTCTCTTTTACATCCAACAACGATTTAATTGCACCAGCCACTTCCTCCCATTCACAAACTTCTTACTACACACGTGCATCATCTCGTTCCTTTTCAATCCAACAAGTATATCCTAAATATTTAAACGTCAGACACTTGTTCCAACTGCCCTTACCATCTAACATAACTTCACACCAAGGACTGTCCTCATTCACAACCATAACTCACTTCTTATGTACGTTTAATTTCAAAAACCCCTCCCTTCTATACACACCTGCCAAATCTCTCTACCAATCCTCTCAACTTCCTCAGATTCACCACAAAAACAAATCATCCAATTAATAGGTAGGGCACCCTCCACTCACTCCATTCTCCATCATTCTAACCCAATTCCTGCCACCCCCATCTTAATTCTTTCATAAACCCAATCCATATACAAACATTGAATAACCAAGGAGACATAACACATCCCTGCCTCACTCGCTATTAATATTAAACCAATCACTTTTGACACTTTTTATTCTTACACAGCATCATAATCGTCATACTACTTTTTTTCCATTCAAACCTACACCAACACCTGCCATAGAGCTTCCTATTAATCCTATCATACGCTGTTGGCAAATCCAGGAAACCTAAATACAATTTTATCTTCTTCTCCCTCATTTTCTCAAATCATTATGTTTCAATGAAAGATTTGATCCACACATCCTCTACCTCTCCTAAATTGCACCTTGTCTCACCAATCAGTCTGTCATCACTCGAACACAACACTTTCGACAAAAATTACCAGCATATATTTTCCCTACAAAACTTCAATAAATTAATTCCCTTATAATTCTACCGTTTTTCCTTATCTCCCTTACCTTAGTTAGGGTACTAATTACCGTCTCCTCCATCCTCGAACTTATACCCTCCATAAACGTTTATACAAACTTCTCAATCCAATAAGATCACCATTCTCGCCTCCGTCCTCATCGTTCACAGTAAATTTCATCTATATCTGCTAGATTTAACATTTCTTCAACTTTCTACTCTACCATTACCTCATCCTTGACTAATGACTCATCCCCAAAATACCTATTCCTTCTCGCACCATCAAACCCACACCACATTCACTATCACCTCTTGTCATTACTGCCAATATTATACAGATTCTCGCAGTGTTCTTTCCCACACTCGCCTCACATCCATTTCATCAGTTACGAAAAGCACCATCCCTATTCATGATTCTAAGCAGGTTTCCTTAATTCTCATTCTTAACCTTTCGCGATTTCCTCCAGAGAGCTCCTATTCTCTTTCAAGTCCCAATTCATCTCCTTCCCAAATGTTTTAAACTCTTTCGTTTTCTCCACGTATGCACCTTTTAGTATTTCTTTATTCCTCCTTATATAATTCCAAACATCTTCTTTTGAAACTTCATCTTGGCTTTTAGTTACCTTCAACACGCTTCTTTTTACTTTAACCCCTTGATCACTCTTCATTGCCACCACTCACTGTTAACATCTTACTTCCTACTTTAGCACATCCACATACGTCCTTTGCACTGCTAACAATTGCTTCCTTCATTTGCTCCGGATTTGTTCAGTTTCAACTTGTTCACATTCAGCTGATTTACTTGCGAGCGCTCTTAGATACTTATCCTTATTACCTTGTTCATTTATCGTCTCACTCCTAATTCTACCTACTTCTTTCCGTATCACCTTACCTTCTTCCTCCAAGCCCCTAACTAAATTTTTCATAGAAACATAATGATCCAATAATCCCATTCCTAATCCCTCACTGATTTAACATCTAACACATACTTCAACATCTCCTTCTTCACCAACACAAAATCAACCATATTTTTCACTTCGATACCATATCTAGTATACTTATAGATAGTCTTGTGTTTAAAGAAAGTATTACTTACAAACATACCTCTCTCTTCACAGAAATCAATCACTTTTCTACCATTCTCATTTTCTCCCGACATCCCAAAACCACCTGTTATACATCTCTTTTCTGATCACCTATTCAACCATTTAGGTCCCCAACACAATCAATCTGAAAGCTCCTACTCACCCAATCCAAAACACCATCAGATTATCCCAGAAAATCGTACTTCTCTTCAACATTTCCTCAGATGGACCATACGTCACAATCAACATACCTGACCTTTTCAAACTTAATGTAACCATTTAGAATCTAGACTCACACACAAAAGTTTACCATAGCTCCTGTACACAAGCTCACTCATCCAAATTTTGTCGAGCATCTTTCTCTCCCCCCTCTCATCCTATCCACACCAGCACACACACAATTCATCACACCACAATCACTCATTTTCACCGTTTCTTTCATCTTTGTTTTCTCAGTCACAGTGAGCAAATCAGAATTTGCCCTTTTTAAATAATCAT
>JABUQX010078436.1:0-24181 GCA_015478945.1 Trachelipus rathkii
ATAGCTGTTTTACTTTTCTAGTAACAGGTTTTATTTATTTTTGTCAAAATGTTGAAATTTGAAATTTTTGGATTTTGTTGTTCGAACATATAAAATGGCTATTCCTCCTGAATACAAGTCGTAGAAAAGTGATTTTGATTTTTAGAAAGGTTTTTGTTGAGAAACTAGATGTTTCGTATTTGTAATAGTTTAACTTTTCTAGTCAGGTTCTGTAATTTAGATTGTTTGTCAATAATGTTGAAATTTGGAAATTTTTGGATTTTTTGTTGTTCGAACATATAGGCCATTCTCTCTGAAATACAAGTCGTAGAAAGTTGATTTTGATATTTTAGAAAGGTTTTGTGTGAGTGAATACACTATGGTGTCTTGGAATTGTAATAGTGTTATAATCTTTGGAGTAACAGTTTTTAAATTATTTTTGTCAAATGTTGATATTGGAAATTTTGGATTTTTTGTGGCGAACATATAAATGGGCTATTCCTCCTGAAATACGATTAGTAGAAAGTGATTTATGATATTTTTTGAAAGGTTTTTTGTGAGGAACACTAGGGTGTCTTGGATTTGTAATAGCTGTATACTTTAGTCTAGTAAGGATTCTTAATTTATTTTTGTCACAATGTTGAAATTTGGAAATTTTTGGGATTTTTTGTTGTTCGAATATAAATGGTATTCGCTGAAATACAAGATCGTAGAAAAGTAGATTTTGATATTTTTAGAAAGGTTTTGTTGTGAGGAACCCTAGGATGTTTCGTAATTTAGAATAGCTGTAACTTTTATAGTAACAGGTTTTATTTATTTTTGTCAAAATGTTGAAATTTGGGAAATTTATTGGATTTTTGTTGTTCCGAGACATATAAGAATGGCTATTCTCCTGAATACAAGTCGTAGAAAAGTTTGATTTTGATATTTTTGAAAGGTTTTTTTGTGAGGAATACTATGGTGTTGTCGTAGAAAAGTGATTGTTATATACTTTTGGAGTAAAGGTTTTTATTTATTTTTGTCACAATGTTGAAATTTGGAAATTCTTGGATTTTTGTGGTTCGAACATATAAATGGTATTCCTCCTGAAATACGGTTTGACGAAGTGATTTTGAATTTTTTTTGAAAGGTTTTTGTGTGAGGAAACTATGGAGGGTTCTTCGGATTTGTAATAGCTGTTAATCTTTTCTAGTAACAGGTTCTTAATTTTATTTTTGTCAAAAATGTTGAAATTTGTAAATTTTTGATTTGTTGTGGTTCGAACATATAAATGGTATTCCTCCTGAATACAAGTCGTAAAAAGTGATTTTGATATTTTAGAAAGGTTTTTGTGTTGGGAATACTATGGCATCTTTGGATTTTTAATAGCTGTTATACTGTTTCTAGTAACGAGGTTCTTATTTATTTGTTTGTCAAAATGTTGAAATTTGGAAAAAATTTTTGGATTTTATGTTGTTCGAACATAATAAATGGTATTCCTCTGAATACAAAGTCGTAAGAAAAGTGATTTGAATAATTTTTTAGAAAGGTTTTTTGTGTGAGGAGACCATGTGTCTTGGATTGTAATCTGCGTAATGGTAATAGGTTTTTATTTATTTTTGTCAATTTTGAAATTTTGGCATTTTTGGATTTTTGTGGGTTCGAACATATAATGGCTATTCCTCGTGAAATACATAGTCGTAGAAAAGTGATTTTTGATATTTTTTAGAAGGTATTTTAGTGTGAGGAACACCAGGGTGGTCCTTCGGATTTGTAATAGCTAGTTAACTTTCTAGTAACAGGTTCTTAAATTTATTTTTGAAAGAATGTTGAAATTTGTAAGATTTTTGGATTTTTGTGGTTCGAACATAAAAATGGCTATTTCTCCTGAATTACAAGTCGTTAGAAATAAGTAATTTTGATTTTTTTTAGAAAGTTTTGTGTGAGGAATTACTATGGTTTGTCTGTGCGATGTGTATATGTGTTATACTTTTTGGAGTAAAAGGTTTTAATTTTTTGTCAAATTTTGAATTTGGAATTTTTTGATTTTTGTGGTTCGAACATATATGGTCATTATTCCTGAAATACAAGTCGTAGAAAAGATATATTTTGATATTTTTTAGAAAGGTTTTTCTGTGTGGAATAGGGTGTCTCGGATTTGTATTAGTGTTAAACATTTTCTAGTAAAGGATTATTAATCTTATTTTTTGGGTCAAATGTTGAAATTGTAAATTTTTGGATTTTGTTGTTCGAAACATATAAATGGCTTTCTCCAAAATATATATTGGTAAAAGGATTTTGATATTTTAGAAAAGTTTTTGTTGAGGAAACCTAGGGTTGTTTCGGATTTGTAATAAGCTGTTAATACTTTCTAGTAAACAGGTTCTTAATTTCATTTTTGGTTCAAAATGTTGAAATTTGTGAAATTTGGATTTTTGTTGTTCGAACATTTAAATGGCTATTCCTCGAAATACAAGTCGTTGAAAAGTGATTTTGATATTTTAAGAAAGGTTTTGTGTGAGGAACACTAGGTGTCTTCTGATTTGTAATAGCTGTTAAACTTTCTAAGTAACGGGTTAATTATATTTATTTTTGGTCAAGATGTTGAATTTTGTAAATTTTTGGATTTTGTTGTTCGAACATAATAATGGCCTGATTCTTCCTGAAATATCAGTCGTTAGAAAAGTGATGTTTGGATTATTTTAGAAAGGTTTTGGTGTGAGGAAGCTAGGGTGGTCTTCGGGATTTTGTAAATAGTGTTCTAACTTTTTGGAGATAACAGGTTTTTAATTTATTTTTTGTCAATGTTGAAATTGTAAATTTTTGGATTTTTGTTTTCGAACATATAAATGGATATTCTCCTGATATTTTTAGAAAGGTTTTTGTAGTGAGGAACAATAGGGTGTCTTCGGATTTGTAATGTGTTATACTTTTGAAGTAAGAGGTTGTTAATTTTATTTATTTGTAACATTTTGAAATTTGGAAAATTTTTGGAATTTTTGTGGTTCGAAACATATAAATGGTTATTCCTCCTGAATTACAAGTCGAGAAAGTGATTTTGATATTTTAGAAAGGTTTTTTGTGTGAGGAATACATGGTGTGTTCGGATTTGTAATAGCTGTTATAATTTTGGAGTAACAGGGTTGTAATTTAATTTTTGTCCAAAATTTTGATTGATTTTGAAATTTTTTTTTGAAAAGTTTTTTGTGTGAAGGAATACTATGGTGTTTCGGATTTTATCATACTTTGATATCATATGGAGTAACAGGTTCTTATATTATTTTTGTCAAAATTTTGAAATTTGTAAATTTTTTGGATTTTGTGGATTGAACATATAAATGGCTATTGTCCAGAAATACAAGTCGTCAGAAAAGTGATTTTTGATTATTTTAGAATAGGTGTTTTGTGGTGAGGAACACGTAGGGTGACATCGTATTTGTGCCGGCTGCAACACTTTTATAGTAAGAAATTTTGAATTGTGCTTTAAGCGAAAGTGTTCTGCTGAATATTTTGGTTTTTGTTGTTTCGAACATAATAAATGGCTATTCCTCTGGAAATAACAGTCGTAGAAAAAGTGGATTTTGATATTTTTAGAAAGGTATTTGTGTGAGGAAACTAGTGTGTTCTTGGATTTGTAATAGCTGTTTAAACTTTTCTAGTAACAGTTCTTTTTATTTTGTCAAACTGTTGAAATTTGTAAATTTTTGGATTTTTGTATGTTTCGAGAAATATAAATGGCTATTTCCTACGCTGTAAATCAAGTCGAGAAAAGTGGATTTTGAATATTTTTAGAAAGGTTTTTGATGTGAGAAACACTAGGGTGTCTTCGATTTTGTAATAGCTGTTATACGCTTTATAGTAAGCAGGTTCTTAATTTTTTATTTTTGTCAAAAATGTGAAATTTGGAAATTTTTGGATTTTTTGTTGTTCGAAATATAAATGGATATTCCTAAAAAAAAGATCATTAGCAGGATGGGAGAAAAGTACATGATTATAAGCACAGAAAATTATAAATAAAAATAATACATATATAAGAATATATATAGTATTAGTGATGTAATTCCGAAATATATATTAGGGTGGAGTTGGAGCCACTATGAACAGCAACCCCTCCTACACTGTCATATAGCATTTTAATATAAAGCAACAAATTTGTCTAAGCGATTTCTCTTCTGTCATTGTTAAATAGATCTTCTGCTAGAATAAATAAATTTTCAAGCAATATATTGCTTTTACCATCAATCTGGCTAAGTGAAATGCTCTAGGTATTCGAAAATGTATACCTCTCGGTGAAATGACCCCAAGAAATATTATCATTAATTAAAAATTCCATGTAGCCATCCCGAGGGGGTGGTTCTTTAATTTTATTTTTTGCATAGAGCAAAACATCATTCACATCGTCTTTTAACATATCTTCATCTCTTTCCCAGGTAAAAAATTTGTATTTGGTTTATACTGTCCTTGGTTTTTCTAAATCTTTTAAATAAAAATATCTGGTCCCTTAGGTACTGCAATTTGTATTACACCAAAAATTCCCTGCTATACAAGTTTATAGATTTGATGACGACATTATAGAAATAAAATATCGTTGTCAAGTTTTTGTTCCAAAAGGTGACAAGCTCCATTAAATCCTCCTGTATTGATTGGGGTTTTGTCAAAAACAAAGGCCTCGACTTTGTTCAATAATTACCATTCTTGTAATGTATCATATACAGCTAATGACACTTCATTTCCTGCTGCCGATTAAAGTTCAGGAACACTTAAAAGTTGTTCAATATTGGGATCTATAGCTATCACTGGAAGTCGGTCGACCGATATCCATTCAGTAATATCTGGAAGCAGTTTTTGAATCCCAGTGGATTGCTACGAATTTCAAATTCAAGCCCTCTAAATTAGATTTAATTACCAATGTTGTTTCTTGGCGAAATTTTTCCCTACCCCTCTTAGTAGATGAAAGGTTGATAATATAGTCCCTACAATTTAAATTAAGTGCTTCTACACAAGCTGTTAATATGTGAACAGCTTCTCTATCGCTTACCTTACACTTACCTAAGGCAGCTGCGATTTGAGTTGTTAGAATCTCTTTCTAGCTCTTTTAGATGATTTACGTTCTGTTTCGATTCGTGTATCGAAATGAG
This sequence comes from Trachelipus rathkii, assembly GCA_015478945.1. NCBI lineage: Eukaryota > Metazoa > Arthropoda > Malacostraca > Isopoda > Trachelipodidae > Trachelipus > Trachelipus rathkii. The sequence goes on from JABUQX010078436.1 coordinate 5,097, forward strand.
AGGAACCTGGATTGCAAAGTTATATTTGCGTTTCTGCTGACTAATAATCGTCTGATGAGGAGGAAGACAGATTCTGATATTCTGAAAAGTAAACTTCAAACATCTTACACAGCTTCAATAAATAAAAAAAAAATGGCATCAAAATAAAATAAGGAAATTAGTAAAATCCTTACCACTTGATAAAGTACTTACTAACCAGATTCTTGAATGTTTAAATGTTTTCGTTTCCTTTCCAATTCCTTTGTTACGCTTTCGGCTTTACGCTGTTCAACGGTAGCAAGCTTCTTGTCAACTCCCAACACACTGCCAATACGTTCTTTTTCTCTTTGCTCAATTATAAATTTCCTGCCTACTTCTATTTGTATCATATTCAGTGCGTTTTCTTGAGCTATATCAAACAAATCGTCAAGACTGTCTTTTTCTCTTTTTCTGCATAAATCACTTTTTCGCGTTTTACTCTTTTCAAGTAGTCCACATAGTTTTTCATACAAACCTTTACACTTTTTAATAAAGTTCGAACGGCCCTGTGTTTGTATACGGGCTTTTCTCCAATATATAAGACATTCATCAATAACCATAGATGCTACACTGTCATGCACGTATAACTTCACCTCAAACATCTGGCAATGTAGAACGTGTTAAACTTCTTACTGAGATGGAAACTTACGGCCATTAATTTTAATTTTCGCTGATTCAAGAATAAAAATATTGGCTTCCTTGTCACTCTCAAATAGTATTATGAACGTTTACACAAATACTATAATAGTATAAAATCCTCACAGTTAATATAACTCAAGTACAGCAAGTAACGTACACCTTCCACGCAATCAATATAACGACTGAGGAAATTTCCAGTTCAATAAAATAAATTAAAAACGATGGCAACTTTCGGGACTTTGAGACACGTGTTAATATCAACTGATTCATCTTAAAATTTGCATACAAAACATGTTGGTAATAAGTAACATGTTTAGAGGGTCCTGAAAAAAATTATTAAAACTTTCAAATTAATGACCACCCTAATATATTTATATATATATATATATATATATATATATATATATATATATATATATATATAAGTATATTATATATATTACTAACTAAATAAATAAGAGTTTATATATTTTATATTATTATTATATATATAGCAATATAAATTTATATATATATATATATATATATATATAGACTATTATATATATAATATATATAATAAATATAATATATATATATTACTAACTTATATATATAGTATATATTATATAATATATATAACATATATATATATAGTTAAACTATATACCGTATATATAATATATATATATTATAATATATAATATATATATTATATATATATATATAATATATCATATATATATTATATATAAATATATAAATATATATATTATATAGAATATATATATAATACTAATATATATATATATAACTATATATATATAATATATATATATTATATTATATATATATATAATTTTTTTTGTTAGTAGAAGAGGTAAATAAGGTAGTAATAAATTAAGCTGAGACGGGATCAAGCATCAGTCTTTAGAATAAGGAGCTCGTTAAAAACTAATTTACATCTTTCTTAAAAGTATTAAAAGCTTTCGGCAAGAAATCTTAGCGTGGTGCGTAATATATATTATATATATATATATATAATATAATAAATAATATATATATAATTTTATTATATAAGATATCTATATATATTATATTAATATATTTATATATTATATATATTTTATATATATATATATATTATATAAATAATATATATATAGTATTATTATATATAGTATATACTATATAATTATATATAATTTATATATAATATTTATTATATATAATATATAATATGTTGATATATAATCATACACTATAATATATATATATATAATATATGATATAATACATATTATATTATTAGATATATATATATTTTATATATATAATATATATATATATATATATATATATATATATATATATATATAGTATAATAATTGCATATACTATAATATAGATGATATATATCTTATAATATATATATAATAATATATATATAATATTATAAGATATACAGAGAACTGGATGAGCTAGGTATAAGTAATGATAATATAGAGTAGTAGCGCTTATAGGGTTAATACTGAAGATATTATGATCTGGTTTATATTGGAGAGAGCTCTGACTTTCTAAGAAGATACCACAAGAAAATATTATATAATATATATATATAATTATATAGGTATATAATTATATTATATTATATATATATATATATATATAATAGAATATATATAATAATATATAGTATATATATAGTATATATATAATATATATATATATAAGTAAGTATAGGCGTTATATTCATACTTTTAGTGCTGCGTCTTGAACGAGTCTCTAGAGTATCGATTAGCAGAGGTGAGCGCTATACTGAGTGCTCACTACTAGCATGTGTGATGTCAGTAATGCGATGAGTAGTCTGGCATCTCGCTCTGCCTACTATCGTATGCATCGTCACACCAGTCGCGATGCATCAGAAGTAGTACACTGCCAGCCCGCGCCATGTCTTCCCACCCGCTCAGTGCCGAACCCTGGACCATTTTCGCTACTTTCTTCGGCCCGAGCTCTCACAGCCGAGCTACCCCGCGCGGCTTTTAAATAGTTATATAGAAAATACAATATATATATATTACTATCTATATTTTTATCATATCTAACTGATAATCTACACTCCCAACTATATAATATAATAATATATATACTACCTATATATATATATATACCAAATACAATCCTAATATATATATATAATCATACTACTCTCTATACCAGTACTATGATATATTATATATACCCCCCCCACCCCCCATACGCGTTTGTTAACGGACGAGATATACTATTCGCGGACTACTATAACGTATGTCTGCGCATCTATCATCGACTCCACAGGAAAGAATATAGTACTGTTAATTGAGGTTATGACATGATGACTATAGATAGCTATCTATATAACTATAGCTAGAGTGACTAGATACATAACAGAACAGGACTACACACTACACCGATAATATGGGTGAGGATAGATGAGTCTATAATACTAATTAGAGAGATCGAAAGAAGAAGAGGAGACATCAGTACAATGTACACTGAGTAGATTCGTTAGAGCCGAGCGACGGAGCGTCAGACACAGAGACATACATGACTAGAATATCTAGTTAGTATTATATATAGCACTCTACACACCATGAGCACATATAGAGTATGTCTGGAAGGCCTGCTCCACGATGCTGTTAGAGAACACACTAGATCGTGAGAGAGATATATACGAGTATAGGAGAGATTGGCGGACAGAGGACGTCAATAGAGCTGCGCTAAACCGTGCGTAGTAAAGCGATATCATATACACTGATTAGACGGTGTCCATAGATAGCATAGATGGTGAGCGTGGAGTAGGTCATCGATAGCTGAGTATCTTGATGCGAGTACTCTAGTAGATGATGTGTTAAATTGTATATGGAGCGATTAGTGTGATCATATCTCATGTCGGTGACAGATAAATGAAGCGAGGGCGGGGGTAGATACAGAATGCTGATCAGTCGCACACTACGATCTAGAATTTGAGGGACGTAGGTAGAGTCACTATGTATGTCGCTTATATAATAGAGGTGCTCATTAGTCTAGCAGGAGCCTATCTGCGATAACGACTTCTAGACAGCATCATCAGAGTCAATATCATCAGTGAAATATAAGGTCTGCATACGTAGTATACTGAGGAGGATAAGCATGTACTGTACATTTGAAGAAGTATGCACGGCTAGTGAAGCGGATATAAGATTAGAGATTGAACGTCTTGATGAGTATATCGATCGTGCTATCACACATAGATGTCAGTGTTGTAATCAGATATGTGAGACAGTCCATGCGACTGTCATAGTGCGGCGAGAAAAGCATTGTAGGTGATGAAGTCGCAAGTGAGCCTGAGTGTGTCAGAATCGTATACTACTAGTGATCATGGATAGTAATGAGTACAGGTTGGCGTGATTGGTAAGGCATAGCATAAAAATTCACATATGGTCTCACTACAAATGGATAATAATTGTAAGAGACGTACTCTATAGCTCATGATAGATATACGATCGTCTGTTGTATGTAACAACTGGTATGAGGATCGTGGATGATATGAAGAGTGAGAGATACGTATTAGATCATGATAGAGTTAGTAGCGTACGAGTATTGTCGACGTGCTACTCGTGTTATCTGCTTATACGCGCACACATGAGGATATGTAGTAACTATGGATGTCAGCAGATCATGACACGGATAAGGTCGAGGTATATCAGAGACAGAAGCCATAAGAGAGTAGCAGGGATGTATAAACTCACACGACACACACGACAGTAAAGCAGGTGATAAAGAGAGTAGTGGTACTGTGGTGACTCAGTCAGACGTGTCAATATGGAGTATAGCGTCGTAGTCATCGTGATATGCACTTGTCACTGTCGTGTTGATCGGACTCGCTGATGGAGCTTCTGCGAGACAGATGAGATAGAGGAGTCTGATGTACTGTTGTATGTCTATGATAGTGAGAGTTAAGAGTTGAGTCTCATTTATAGCGTTTACGTAGAGTGAAGTGAGCGATCTCTTGTGACGGAGTGTTATATCAGTGAGAATAGTATGGTGAGCGGCTGTATCGTGTAGTCAGTGAATAGCTTGTGAGTATGCGCTCGTGTGCACGATAGTCCATTCACTATATAATGACGGTATCTGCAATACTTACGATTAGGCTCTGCGTAGGAGTCAGGTCACTGATGATCTACTCGAGTCTGATCGTGACTCTATCTACGTGTGTAATCTATTCCAACGGAGCGCTGATCTGTCACGCTAGGACTATGTGATGGTGATCTTGAGGACTGTTGACTGGTGATAGAGGGAATTCGATTAGCATACTCCAGTCTTATAGTCAAACTCTGTCTAGCTGTAGATATATGCAGAGGATGAAGCACGTGAGCACGATCTGACGACATGTAGTGAAGAGATGATTGAGGTACGGTACGATACTCGATCATCGAGTGACTCGCTGTACATAGAAGATGATGCGGAGTGCGCGATACATGGCTTAAGTTAAGTATCTATGTGGAGTGACATCGTATAGACTAGGACGGGGATCACGATGGACGACGAGCGCATATATTATGACACGTACGTAGTGAGCAAGTGTCGCGTAAGGCACGCTCTATTCTCGTATAGACGCAAGGACAGTCCGTGGACGGGGAGAGACAGGCCTACGTACATCAGCGCTGATCAGAGGCGAATATGCAGGATAGAGAGCTCGGTGGATAGCTAAGACGCATGTGATCGATGCGCTTGCGACATAGTCGCTACGTAGACAGGCTGACACGTGTTATAGCGGAGAGCAGATCGTGGGAGTCACGATGCAGTAGGCACTACTAGCAGTACACAAAGACTGTCTGGTTCATGTTTGAAGCGGATGTGTCAATAGAGTCATTTATGATGATGCTTCGTAAGCGAGTAGTGACTGTGTCTTCTACTGACAGGTGATATAAGGGGTAGGTATGATATATGGTCGCGATATCGGAGAGGCAGCGTGAAGACGATTACTCTATCATGAATGTACATGACTGGCTAGGTTAGCACTAGCGATTGAAGCGACTCTGCTCTGAGGCTCGTCAACTATATATAGATCTCTTTATATTGGTTGAGTAGCTATCACGAGTGTGATACTACTATATATAACATACATTAATTATATGGAGTAATTATTCTGCAGTGAGTGAGTGCATTAGCTGTGGGTAAGATGCTGAATATACGGATATCGCAGGAGCGAGACGACTATACGACAGTATAGATGGTAGCTCGATTTGGGATGTGAGGCGAGTACGGCTAGACGGTAGCAGTATCGTAGTGAAGATTGATGACACGAAGGACGGTTAACATTGTATTATCGCTGCTGGGACAGATAGCGCACGATATGAGAGGCGTAGAGCGCTGTCGCACGCAGCGCTGTATAGTACAATCGGTGCAGGTAGGAGCAGTCGAGAGGCGTATCGTCTGTGTGACGCAGTAAACGCAGTATAAAAGGCTGATTTCATCGAGTATCTAGCTGTGTCATAGACTCTATGTGTATCTATAGGATCGATGTGAGATGTGTAGCTACATATACCGCGTACGCTAGCATTGCATATCCTATATAATCTTATTATTTTATATATATAACACAGGAGAGTTATTTAGGCGCATAAGAGCATTTAATAACTATTAGCTAGGATATTGACGTCGATTGTCAGGAGATAGATGCTCTGTGGATGGTCGGCGCTCAGGACGCATGCTCGTGTAATCACTCTTGTAGTAGTCTATCTACTGGGTAGTAAATAGACAAGTAAGATATGATACAGTGTGGCATATACTAGATCTAGCGGGTACTTGTGCGGCATTGATATGGTGATTTGCAGTAGCGGACATCTGGTATGTAAGTATATATGGAGTTAGGATGGAGGTATGTATGTAGTTGGATCAAGGATGCATACATCAGAGCGGTGATACTGTTAATTAGAACTGAAGTAATCTATGTCATAGATCAGATGTGTCTATGTACTTGGCGGTAGTATATGATTTGTATGACTAGTGTAATCTACTCACGCACGACACGCTTCGTACGAGTTATGGGTAAATGTTATATAAAGCAGAGACGGAGGTAGTGAGTGTGAAGTACGAGGATCATATGACAACACGATGTCGTTTATATTATGCCGTTATCAGCATACGAAGGATGTTGATCTTTACAGTATACTGTTGTATTACAACAATATCGACATAATAGTCATCATATATATAGCAAGCCTCCATATTAAGCAATTGATCATATGCTGCCGATATCACTTCTAAGGATATTTTTTATTAGCATGATTTTAAGTGACTTTTATTAATCTAGGACAGTTAAGTTATAATTATAATCCATAAATTCCTCCTGAGAAATATATTACGAAAATCGAATCCAGACCTAGGGATCACTAACGACACGTGTTTTACGTCCAAGCAAAATTTTAGTAAAAATTATGATTTTCTTTTTTTAAAAATAAATTAATGTGTTCGTTAGATTCTATGTAAATGGTAAACATACTAAACCCCTCTTGTCGAACAGCCCTCATAGGTGAAATTCCCTTTGATACAATTAACTTAACAGTATTTTAGTAAACTTTATGATTTTCACTATTTAAAAATTTAATTAATATGTTCACTAGATTCTTTATCAATAGGAAACGTATTAAACCCTCTTGTCGCACTGCCCTCCTACGTGAAATTACTTTCGTAAAATTAACTTAGCTGCTTTTTAGTAAATTTTATAATTTTCGCTACATAAAAATATATATTCATTAATATGTTCACTAGCTACTTTATCAATGGGAAACATATTAAACACCTCTTGTCGTACAGCCCTCCTAGGTGAAATTCCTTTTCATAAAATTAACTTAGCTGCTTTTACCAAACTTTTATTTTCATAATTTATAAATATATTAATTAATATTGTCACTAGATTCTTTATCAATGGGGAACATATTAAATCCCCCTTGTCGCACACGTTATACCCCTTTCCTAGAAAATATTTAACTTCATACTTTTTTTTTTTGCTTAATTATATGTTCTGAGCCCTAGCTCACTTTTAATACTTGTGAGAAAAACATAATTTGGCTGAGCTGGAGCCGGATATTATTTTTATACTGTATATATTAGCCGATTTTATTTCTACATATATGATCCTATAATTGTAGTTTGACTTAATTATATGTTCTGAGTCCTAACCCCCTTTTAATATTTGTGAGAAAAACAAAATTTGGCTTAGCTGGAGCTGGATATTATTTTTACTTTTAAAACTTGTGAGAAAATTTGATTGATCTGTAGCCGGTTGTTATTTTTATATATTGATAGATTTCAATTTTTTTATATATTTTGATACACTTTTTTATGATCGCTAGTAATGAAATGAACATAGATAGATCTTAGAATATAAAACTTTTGAAGTGGCTTTTATGCCCTATTTTTATGTATCATTTTAGATGAAGATTTACGATCATTTGTTTTTGTTTTGCTTTTGTTTTTTGTTGTTTTTTTTCGGGGGGGGATTTCTTAATGGAAGAATGATACTTTTAACATGTTTATTATTATTTTTTTGTCATATTTATTCTGGATTTTATTTCATTAGGTATGCGATATACATACTATGCGGATTTAAACTTCTGATATTAAATTTAAGAAACAAGGCTTTTAATCATTATCCTCAGCAACTATTGGGAACACGAAGTGCAAAAGTGGCGACGGAAGTGGATGAAAAGCATCAATCACGAATCCACCAAGAGGAATATATTCACCAGAGAAACCAAATAACGCAAAACGCATATCAGTGTATCGAGCACAAAAGTTTTCACTAGGTTAATCACTTTTAATTTCTCATAAGTAACATTATTAATTTATGATTAAAAATATTTAATCGCAATAAAAATAAAATGGCTGAAGATTCTACACAAACTCTCCCACAATCACCTGCCACGCAGACCATTGCTACCATTAGCCAAGTTTCAAAACTTGATATCCTCCTCACTGGGAGGATTAATGCAAATCTTCTGGTCATTCACTCAAGCAGTGGCTTGCAAATGTTGCAGAAAATATCAAACTAAACACTGCCTAAAGGACCCAGCTAAATTGGCAACAATAACAGGTCCACAAATTTTTAGAAAAATCAGAAGGAAAACTAAATGATCCTCATCTTACCTTTTACCTTAAATCTTACCTCAGGAAAATGTCAACTTCACAAAGATATTCAAATCAGTGCCCAAGCCCAATAATTTTCACAAGATACGAGATTTTCCGCAACCCCTCCAGCAGCACAAACCTGAATATTCGCCTCATCAACAAAAATTGAAAGTGAACAATTTCAATCCAAGACCTCTTTTCCAAGCACAACACCACCAAGCCTGCTATAACTGCGAATGATTCCAGCACTCAACTGTGGAGTGTCCCTTCAACGCCTACTGCCGCCACTGCAATCAGCCTCACAAAATAGAACCAACAGCACAAGGAAGGAACTTTACATGGAACCCAATCGATCCAAATGGCCAAAAAAGAAATTCCCCAATCACGAAGCGATCGTAGTAAACACTCGGCAATCAAGTAAGCGGAATCCACCAACCAAATTATAGAGGAATTCGCCCCAGAGTGCAGCAGCAAAATCAATAGCTCCGCACCCTTTAAGACAAATGGTGTGAATAATGCACAACGAACATCATTCGCAAGAATGGTCCAACTATCTGATGAGAATCAATACTAGTATGATAAAGAAGATGAGGCACAATATGAGGAACAACTGTATCACCGTCCACAATATCAAAGAGAGGATACAGAATATTGAAAATTTTTAGGGACGTGAGGGCAGAACCATTACCGGTCTGCACTTCTCCAACACTCCGCTACCCCGGTAGTGTTGCGCCAATTGCCTACCCTCAACAGAGGGCCGACAGTAGGCGCAGCATTATAAACACTAATAATTTTACTTGCAGGCTCGATGATGCTACTGGTGCTCCACTGCCACCAGAGAGCATTATCCAGTGTTTTTCAGATTTGATAATGTTACTGGTGAGCCAGATATCATTATCCACAGTCAGTTCTTTTAACAATACTAGTCTCAAAAATAGTACAGTTGAAAGAGTAACGAATACTCTGAACTGTTTTTTAAACGGTAATTTTCTTAACTATAATTTTGACACAAGACTCAAAAGGATTCTTTTAAGATATGTAATTTTGATAAAAATTCACATGATAGGAAACAAAATGTACTTATGCATCCTCCTCACGACACACTCAAACACGCACGAAAGCACCACTCACATAAACACCTTTCTGCAAGACAGTATAAACAAAGCTATGCCTTCTCTCACAATTCCAGAAACACTCACTCACTCTTTCAACTCTCAACCACAAAACTTGACAATTCCCTCTAATTCTACGCATAAATAACATTATTTTATGTCCCCACAAACGACAACATGTCTTTTCTTAATCACTTAGCTCCACCACCCTCTTCTAACCCAAACCTTGGAACTCGCTCTAACTCTAAGAATGAATTAACTCACTCTTCTTTTACTAACTATATCACAGTATCTGTTAACGAAGCCCATACAAACCACCTCCTAATTGGCCCTGCATATTATTTGCAAGCTGATATGCAACATGAAAACAACACATTACTCAACAAACACCTTTTGATCGTTAGCGGATCAAATAGCAGTCTGTGTAAACATTCGATTATTTTAGAAATGGAAAGAACATTCCAAACTGGTATACCACTTACACAAATCGCAATCACTCTCAAATCAATAACAGGCACTAAATTTACACAGCTCGGAACAGTGACCTTAAACAAACTTTAAAGATGAAAATATACCCATTAATTTCATTGTTGTCGCTGACAACCTCTGTGGTTTCACATCAGAACTACTTTTAGGAGCAAACATCCTTAATAATCCAAAAATAAATTTTGAAACCCATGAAAGCATACTTTTGGTAAAAACAAACTCAAAAGTCATACTGATATACCTAAGACAAGAGTATCCAAACAACAAAAGATCACACAACATACACAATAACCATTCTGAATCAATACTACTATTTAGAAGAAATACACACGTTAAACAATCTCTTAATTGACTCAGATACCCACTATAATCTATCCACTATATATTATATATATATATATTATATATATATATATATATATTATATATAATATATAATAATATAATATATAACTATATATAATATATATATATATATATATATATATAACATAGAATTATCTCTTTGCATAAAAACTACTCTTTCGGTGAAAACACGTTCACAGACACTCAATACACCAGCAGACCACTTAATCCTCAATGCATAGAACACATATGTAAGTAATCTCCTCTTTGCAGGAAGTGTTCTAAGTTTTTCCTTAGAGGGACAGATCTTAATAGACAATATAGACATGGATCTTCACCGCCAACTATCTCTAAAAACACTTGCATCACTTAAGCCAACCCAGTTTTAATCTTAGACAAACCCCATCAAAATTCACATATTAATCCACCCACCTCTTCAAGGCTTGTTCCTCACACAATTCCAAAACACAAACAAATTATTATAAACTTTTTTAAAGACAAAGGAAATGAATGCGCTACTTTAAAGGATCCTAACCAACTCAGCAGCTTACTAAAGTTGCTCATGGAAGACAAGGACGTCATCGCTTTGGAAGATGACGAGGTCCCTATATGCCCACTAACAAAGTTTTCCATCACACTAATAGAAAACGCCCAAAGAAGTCATGTACAGACCGCAGTAAAGACTACCCCACCGATACCTTACACAAATAAATGAATGGGTCACAGCTCAACAAAAAAGTTATATTAGACCTATCATCAGCCCCCATTCAAGTCTCCGTTAATAGTAATCCCAAAGAGGAATTATTATACTCCCATAATAGTCGCTGACTACATGCACATCAATACGCATAAGGTGCTGGGTTTCTTCCCACCACCGTGTATAAACGATATAATTACTACTCTGGGGAAGAGCAAAATCTTCACCAGTCTCCATCTTCTGGACGCCTATCATTGTTTAGAAAACGAAGAAAAAACGCACCCTATACTCGATTTTTGCACACAACGCTAACAATACGCGCCCACACGGCTTAACTTTGAATTGCCAAGTGCCCCACCGGTACTCGCAAGAACCAGGAAGATGGCTCTCTCCGACCTCCTAGGTGACGCATATCGAATATTCCTGGATGACGTTCTCATCATAGGCGACTTTTTAGAAAATCACTTAGAAATCATGAAGAAAGTATTCATATATTTTCGGAAGAATAATATGAGACCCAAACTTTCAAATTTTGCATTTCTAAGAAACCGCTTACTATTTCTTGGATTCAAGATATCACAAGAAGGAATATCTTCTGACCCAGCTAAGTTACAAACGCTAGCCATGATTAAACCGCCCACGAACGTTGCTGAAACTAGAACAATGATGGGTTTTCTAAATTATTTTAATCATCTCATAAATAACTATTCCACCGTGGTCAAAGCGATCACGAAACTAATACGCAAACATGCAAAATATACATGGGGCCCGGAACAACAAAAGGCTTTCCTCACACAGGAAAATCTCATCTTACAACCACAATTGAAATACCAGGACTACGAAATGTAATTCTACATAAACACAGACGCCATCCAGACCGGTCTTAAAGTAGTCTTATATTAATTAGATGAAAACTGTAAGGAAAACCCGCTCACCATCATCTCGCCTTCACCCTCAAAATCGGAGGCAAACTACAACTATCGAACAGGAAGCGCTAACAAAAGTATTCGCTCTAAAGAAGTTAAAGAACACAGTTTTTGGTTATCCGATAACCATGATCACATACAATCAACCACTCATACATCTCATTCGCCACAAACAACTTACAGGAAGACTGGAAAGGTGGAACCTCTTCATCGCCCATTTCAACCCAACAATCATATACAAACAAGGTAAACAAAATATTATACCAGACTACCTCAGTCGAAACCCCCTCCAACCACAAATCCTTCACCCAACAAACAGTATGCCTATTAAACACTTTCCTTTAACAAAGGAAACAATAATACAGGAACAAAAAGCACGTCCTTGCTTAAAACAAATACATAATTTTTCAAAAATGCTCATTTCACACAATAAAAGACTGGATTCTCAAGACACTTTCGCAGATACATATCCTCATGTCCTAATCAACGACATCCCCCACTACGCTACCTAGTTAGGAAGATTTTTGATCTAAGTCCCTAACACAATGATCCACTCTATCATTGAACAAAACCACGCATCACTAGCAACAGGTCACTCCGGTGCAGAGAGAATCGAATACCGTATTCAAGAAAATATATCTTTCCCAAATTACATCAACTAGCCAAAGAATATCGCACTACATGCCCATCATACCAAAAGGTAAAAGGAAACACTCCAAAAAATGCACCAGTAAAGGCATACCTTCTCCCTACGAACCATTCTCAAGAGTACACTTATACATTTTAGAGCTACTGCCACAATGCAAAATAACAAAATGTAAATATATCTTATTCATGAAAGATACTCTAGCACGCTATGTAGGACTCCTCCTCCTTATACAATCCGCATCAAAAGACGTTGCGAAGGTAATTCTAGAAAGAATTATCTGCAGACACCCCCCGCCAATCACAGTGATTGGAGGCAATACATCTCATTTACAAGATCACTATCAACTCAACATCTAACTCCTCTATCAGCAGCAAGCTCCATTTCCTTTTTTACACATACAATAAATTCCTTCCATGAGATCTCCCCAATTACACATCTCCATTCACAAAGACAAAACAACCACATAATGATATAAACGATTATGTCGAAGAACTAGCTAGCTGAAAGAGCTCTCTTAATTAGAGACCAAGCTAGAGAACACTTGCACGGAAAAACAGAAAAACAAATCCTAAAACAACTCCCAAAAGGAACACACACCCCTATTAAAGTAGGCGACTTTGTCCACATATTGGACGTAAAGAAACAGAGAATTGTAGGAAGATGATTTATTTCTGTGAGAAGAGAGATAGGTGAGTAAGCATTACATTGTTACAGTCCAAGACTACCCATAAATATATGAGAGTTGATCAGTGAGGGGTGTGGGATGGGAATATCAGCTTATGTTGTTTTATGCAAAATTATGCTAGTGAGGGAATGGAGAGGAAAGAAAAAGGAAAGAAGCGTAGATAATTAAGATTGGGAAGTTAAGTAAACAAAGTTATAAGGAAAAGTCTGAGAAAATTTGTAAAGAAGTCTGTTGAATGTGAACAAGATGATACTGAATGCAAATTAAGGAAGCGTTTGTTAGTATTGCAAAGAAAGTTTATGGGTGTGGTAAAGTAGGAAGTATGTCAATAGTGAGTGGTGAAATGAAGAGATATTGCTTAAAGATAATGATGATCTTTTGAAGGAAAGGTGTTAGGCAATATATAAGGAAGAAAATAGAAAAATTAAAAGTTGCATTCGTGGAAGGAAAAAAAGGTAAATGAACAGTTTTGAAGGAGGATGAATTTAATCTTACAAGGGAATAGGAATCTGTTATGGAAGAAAGTACGAAAGATTAAAAAAAAGAGTAAAGGGAATCTTCATAGAATAATGGATAGGAATGGTTGTTTCGTAACTATTGAAATGAACGTTAGAAACTTTGCATAACATTGGAAGAAATGAAGAGGTGATAGTGAATGTATGTGGGTTTGATGGTTTAAGAAGAAGTAGACATTTTGGGAATGATCTAATTAGTTGAGAGGAGATAATACGTAGAGTAAAAACGTTAAAGAATGGTAAATCAGCTGGTATAGATTGAATTACTGATGAAATCAAGATTGAAGGCTCTGTTGTGATTGACTGGACATGGAAGTTGTATAACAAAGCTTTTGTTTAAGGTATAGTTCCAAAGAATTGGAGGAGAGCAGTAATAGGGTATGGCGGATAAGGAAAACTGTAGAAATACGGGGAAATAGTTTATTGAATAGTGCAGGGAAGATATATGCTGTTATTTTGGTTGAAAGAGTGCGTCGAGTGAATTATTGCTGAAGAATAGGGTGCATTTATAAGTGGTAGTGAATGTGTAGATCAATTTTTTACACTAAAGGAAATTAGAGAAAATGAGAGATAAGAACAACATATTGTGTTTATGTTTTACTCACTTGCAATAGGCATATGACTGGATTAACAAGGAAACTCTGTGACAGGTGTCGGTGGTAGGATTTTGAATGATGTATGTCGATAGTAAAGCGTGTGTAAGAATATATAGAGTGGAGAGTAAATTTTTAGTGTGAATAGTGGATTGAGGCAGGAATGTGTAATGTTTCCATGACTACTTAATTTGTGTATGGATGGGGTAATGAACGAATCAAAAATGGCAGGAAGTTAGGAAGACTCTTTTTGCGGAATGTCTCACCGTCTCCTGAGCAGCTGCGACCCCGCTTTCATTCCCCTTTTAATTGCTGAACTCAGCTCCTTTTAAAGAGAAAAATGCTTCTGCCAAAAAGATATAGATCTAAATTTTTTATAATTCAACAGAATAAAATATTTATTTGAAATAATGAGATGGTTAAATTTTACAAAATTGAAAAGAGCTACTAAAATCTGTATATAGGTACTCGTAGTTATTAACAGCTCTGTAGTGTTACTTCAGGCCATATGTAGCTTTGATATTAAAGCTTAGTTTTTTACACTGGATGCACTCAGTCTTGCACTGTTGACCCCCGTGAACCTCCTCTTAGTAAGGTGAGGGCATGGGTGCTCCAAGCATCTTGACTGCTACCGGCACTGGTAGTACTGGCAGCATCACCCTCAATAGTATCTGGGGTTGCCCTTCGACGACTGCCGGAGGTTGGAATGCTCTTTCTCTCCAAATATTTATCCATGTCTGCTATATACTAGGCCTATTCTAATTTAAACATAAATGCACTGGAGAAACGTAATCGATACATCAAATGTATGTTTAAAATTAAAATTTAAAACACCAGTCCAATACTTTCAAAAATGCTCAATTAAAAGTAGTTTTTTGCTTGAAGGGCATTATCCAATATTTGCTCAACAGCACCCCATTTTAGACCTCACCTAAAAATGGACATAAATTTTTTAATTTACAGACAATTTTGATGGAAAATAAGTAAACTATAGCTTTTTCTAACCTCTAAAACGTCGTTTTCGGGTGTTTGTCTGACTGTAGCAATTTTCTCAGAATTTTCATTTTTTGAAACCTATGTTTTTACATTTTTCGCATCATCTGCAAATTTTTTTTTTGAAATGACCTCAAACTTGACATATACATAGATGGGTCTATTACCTAGAAAATGCATGAAATAGTTTTGCGATTTTTTGAAATTTGTGCTCAGCAATGTCGAAATTCAAAACCTACTTTATTCGGTTTTAAAAATGAAAAATTGCAAAGATTTTTTTTCTCACGCGATCAGGATTAAAATTTTCAGAATATATGTAGTAGGGTATATACACATTTTTATTTAGATTATAATATATATATATAGTATATATATATATATATTTTTATTATATATTATATATATATATATATATAATATATATATATATATATATATATATATATATATATATATATATATATATATATATAATATATATATATATATATTTATATATATATATATATATATATTATATATATATTATATATAATAATTTATATATATTATAATTATTTAACTTTTTTTTACTTCCTCTTCAAGAAAGGATTTTCATCCTGTCATCGTGGCGAGGTCTTCCCCAGGCATCCTTCTCCTGGACCACTCCTCTTCAACCATCTCATTGTCTTTAGCTGGCATCCTTTTTAGAGAGTCTCCACCGATTCGGCCATCTTTCTTCGGTCCTGAACCTCAGTCTCTCTTCGGTGAACTTCCATTTTCTTTCGCATCCTGTCCGGTCATCTTCTCCAGATCCCAGCTACTCAATCTTCCAACATCATCTAGTTAATATCTTCTTCTCTCCTACAGTTTCTCTGGGTTACTTCGTTCTTTATTCTGTCACTTCTGCTTTCTCAGAATGTTTACCAGAGCTCTATTTCTGCAAGCTTGTATTTACCCTCGCTCTTTCTCGTAGTTAGTCCACGTTCGCTGCCGTAAAGCAGCGTCGGGGTCAGTACGAATTTCAAAGACTTACCTTTTTTTGGCTTTCCATTCCCACGTTTCCGTCCTTCATCAATGCCGTACAATGCTCTCATAGCTTGTCCATATTTTTCCATATTCTAGTAATCTCTCCTCCACAACTCCTCTCTTTAAAACATCCCACCTAGATAAACGCAGAACCCCACCGCCTTCACCTCCTCGCCCACACCATCATCCTCATGCCTTTATCGTTTCCTCCCGTTACCATTAATACTCTCTGTTTTATGTATATCATCTTCATTCCTGCCTCCTCCAACTCCTCTTCAAACAACCTCACCACTCCCGTATCTTCTCCTCCTCTTCACTCTAACATGCTAGATCGTCCGCATAGGCCATTATATCACCATCAAAGACTCCCAATCTCTCCTTCACTTTACTTATTACCACATCTAAATATATGAATAATATAATAGATAATACACACCCTTGTTTTAACTCCTTTTTTACTTCAAACATATATCATTTTCACTCTCGGTTCCTGATGTTAACCTGCATTTTTGTAAATACTGATAAGAACTTCAGGAAAAAAGTTATCACAATAAATTTCTTTCCAAGTTCTTAATATATCGATTGGTACAGCGAATTAAAAACATTTCGCAGATTAAATAAACGCAAATAAAAACTCTGCCGTATATCTACATCTCCATAACTAGTGTAAACAGGAGATTTGTCGTTCCCTCTCCTATATACCCATGTTTGCTCCTCCCACAGTCTCGCTTCACAATCACTCAACTTTCTCTCCAATATTGTTTCGTAGATTTCCATTGTAATCTCCTCTTCCTCCTCTCTCTCTCCTCCTCCGCATCTCCCTTGTCCGCAAACACTTCCTCTTTGCTCCATATTCTACGTTCAACAAGTCTTCATAGGTTCCGTCCAACCTTACCAGTTCCTTCTTCAATTTTACCAGAATCCTCCATTTCTATCCTCTATGTGTTTGATTTTATTCTTCTGTTTCCTAGATGCTTTCGCAATCTTTAACAGTTTTTTCTTCCCCTCATTTATAGTCACTCGTTTAATTCTGTCGCATATCTTCTCCGCCTTCTCCTCTTCGCCCTGCCTCTTGATCTTTCTGCTTTTTTTGCTTGTACATATCCTCTCTCTTCGCTCTCCCGTTCATCTCTTCAGCCATTTTCTCATTTTCTCTGTTTCTTTTCTGGTTGCATCTTTCACTTCTTCGTGTCCACATTGGTGGTTTTTTCTTGTTCCTCCCACCCACTTTTTACCAAGCGCTTATTCTGCAACTTCTTATTCTTACTCCTAAGAAAGGCATTGCGGCAAATAATAATGCGCTACGCAATTTTCTGTTTGTATTTTAGTATAGGAAGGAAAGCTTGTGATTTAATCCCTGTGTCTGTATGTACTAGCAATTCTTTACCACTCATCCATATCTGCCACCACCGATCTATGATCCGCATCCAACGACCCTCCTGGTGGTCAACTTTACAATTTTCTTATCATCTATATCGATTTTTATTCAATTGCGAAATTTGGTTCCACTTATTTCTCGTATAGATTGCGACTCCCGATGTATAAAGCTGTTTAATAATCTTCGAAATCATTAGTCCTTTACAGTAAGCTAACAATCTGTCCGCTTAAAGGTCCTACGTCTCTCTGCTCCAATTCAATACTCTTTCACTTCTCCTCTCTTTTCCCACTCTGTATGAAATCTCCATCACACTCTTCCCTCTTCCCTCCGCCACCTCACTCCATCCATTTCTCCATAAAAATCTACTATTTCATTAATCTACTAGAATGTCCTTACTGTGGTGGCGTATAACTTGAAATATTCTATATCTTCTGCCCAATTTTCAACACATACATCATTATTCACTCGTTTATATTTTTCTCCCTCTGAATATATGGTGATAGTCTCAGCCTATATCTATTCAACACCGTGTTTCTTACCCCTTCTCTCACATCCACTGTTCATATCAGAATATACCTTCCCAGCTCTTTACCCTCTCAGAGCTCATCATCCTCAATCTCCGTATCTCCAACAAATCTATCCTCCTCTCTCTCCTTCATGATATCCACTATCTCCTCCTCCTTCATAGGTGCCTACATTTATCGTAGCATACCTATAATTTTAAAATGTGTTTCCTGGTCAATAGTCCCATTATCTCCGCATGGTGTCGTCTAAGTTTCGTTCTTGCTTCCGAGTTTCGCTTGAGTATTTTTAGCAATTCTTTTGGCAGTGGCTTTACTAGGCCTATCCTACCTAGACCATAGCTCTCCTTTGCGAGTACATTTTTTGATGTATCGTTGCCGTGGTGC
>JABUQX010078437.1:0-12500 GCA_015478945.1 Trachelipus rathkii
TTTTAAAGAATAATTTGAAGAATTATTCAATAATGACGGGTCAGCTTTTGGCGACGATCAGTTTGACGAATCAGTTTTTAGCTATAAATATATTTCATATTAATTCGGTCTTCATAAATTAATTATTAATTTAAATGTTAAATAACTACAGGAATTGTTCAATATTTTGCTAAATATATGTTTTAATTAGTAAGACGTTAACACTTTAAATGATATACATAAATATTTTCGGAAAATTGAGAACAAACACGTTAATATTTCAAATCCTGTACATTAACTTCGGCAATAGGGAGCGATTTATCTATCTAAAGAGTCGATATGTAAATCGATATTGTAGTGGAGGCATAACCGTTTCGTGTTGGGTCCATTTTTGACCACAGCGATTTTTATCCTGCCCTTGACCTTTTTTGAGCCCAAATTTTTAACCTGAACCTTGACTTTTTGGGCCTTGACCTTTTTTGGGCGTTGACCTTTTTTGGCCTTGTACCTTTTTTGAGAACCCAAATTTTTCGGCCAACCCTTTGGTTTTCCAGGGTGCAATTTTGGCAACCCTAATTTTTTGGCAACCCTAATTTTTTGGCAACCTTAATTTTTGTAACCCTTCGAAGAAGGGTTGCGCCAAACGGTTGCGCAGCAACCGTTGTACGTGTCCCACCCTAATTTTTTCGACCAACCCCTTTGGTCTTCCATGGGTCAATTTTGGCCCACCCTAAATTTTTCGGAACCCAAACCTTTGGCTCTTCATGGGTCAATTTCTGGCCCACCCTAAGTTTCGAACAACCCTTTGGGTTTCCAGGGGTCAACCTTCTTTGCCAACCCTAATTTGTTGAGAACCCTTTAGTATTTTCTACGGTGCAATTTTTCGGTCAACCCTTGTGTATTCTGCGGTACAATTTTGAGACCTTCACATAGCCTACACCTACACCTAGCCTTCACCTGCCCCTAATCTAGCCTACACCTACACCTAGCCTACACTACAACTCTAGCCTTCAACCTGCCCCCTAATCTTAAGCCTACACCTAACACCTAGCCTACACCTATACCAGCCTACACCCAGCCTACACCTAGCCTACACCCAGCCTACACCTAGCCTTCACCTACACCTACACCTAATCTAGCCTACACCTAGCTTACACCTACACCTACAACTACACCTACACACTCGATATTTTGATGCCTCAGCTTTATGGCTCAACTTTGATGGCCTCAAACTTTATGCCCCAGCTTGATGCCTCACCTTTGTTGATGGCTCAACTTTGATGGCTCAACTTTGAATGCTCAGCATTATTGATGACTCAACTCATCTTTGATGACGTCATCTTTGGCGGATCATCTTTGATGGTTTTTCATCTTTGATGACTCAGCATTATTGATGATTCAGTACATTTTGATGGTTCAGTACATTTTGATGGCGTCCAATCACCGTAAGGTGTATCTAGGGATGTTCTATTAGTGTTCTATGAGTATTAGATGAGTGACAGGTGAGTGCCAAGTGGAGTGCCAATGAGTGCCAAACGAGTGCCTAAGTGAGCTGCAAAGTAATGCCACGTGAGTGCCACAATAGAGCCAAACTGAGTGTCTTCTTTGTGCACTCTGTGCCACTTTTTCAAGCCTTTTCTAGCCTCCCCTGAGAGCCTAGAATAGCCCTAATAGGGGTGTCTACCCTAGGTTTATAAGGGATGAGGAATCGATTGGTGTTGAATATTACAAGTTGCTAGGATGCTTCCTACTATGAGTTAGTCTTTTTCTAACACATATAGCCTATATATATATATATATATATATATATTTATATATATATATATATATATATATTATATATATATATATATATATATATATATATAGTATATATATATATATATATACTATTAATATATTATATATATTTATATAATTATATATTATATATATTACTCACAAATTATTTCCACTACACATACCTAGATACATACCTCACCCGTATACACTTAAACCTCACACATAGACACTTTATTCACAACTTACACTCACCATACACACACATCTACACCCCACTATTAGACACTTAACAACTTACCCACAATAGACATTTACATAACATACACACTAATGACACTTAATATAACACTTACACTCACCAATAACACTTACACTAGCCCATATACACTTACACTCACACACAGATACACTTACACTTACACTCATACACTCGATATTTTGATGCCTCATCTTTGTTGCCTAAACTTTGATACCTCAGCTTTAATGGTTCATCTTTGATGATCATCTTTGATGACGTCGTTCTTTTGGATACCACCCTATATTGAGATTCATCTTTGATGAAGTCATCTTTGCCGGTTCATCTTTGATAGTTCATCTTGACGACTCAGATTTATTGATAGTTCAATACATTTTGATGGTTCCAATCACCGTAAGAAGCAGGGCGCAGCATGCGCCCTCCGCACGAAGGCCCTGAACCCGCGTTTCCGCCCTCCGCGCGCGCCCGCAGGCGAAATATTTCCGCGCACCCGCCCGCCGCGAGCGCCCGCAGGCGCAATATTTCCGCGTACCCACCGCCGCGTGCGCCGCAGGCGCAATATGCCCGTGCGAAGAAAATATATATATCTATGAGTCAATATCATCTTTTATTTCAATACTTAAAAATTTTTATTAAAAGCATTTTCGGCGATCCTAAAAACTGTATACTCATTACAGAACCCCTAATTAATTTAACTGCGTAGTAATTTGATTAACATTATTTTTTTCTTTTATAATTTTTCTTAATACTTTTTAATTTTAAATTTTTTTAAAATTGTATGTAAAGGAAGAAAAAGTCAGAGTGGCTGATATATAAATCATTTTATTTTACTACAATTGTTACGAAATTTTATTAAATACATATATACTTTACAGATCTTAAAACAGTAAATCAGTAATCAATAGAGGTGTTTACATATCACCAGGGGGATTAGTATAACTTTTGTTTTTACTGCTTTAATCTGTCTTTACTCGTATGTTTTTATACTGCTTTAACTCATACTTTATTAACATTACATACCTTAAAAGCAGTAAATCGTAATCAAATAGAGAGGTGTTACCTAGCAACGAAGGGATTAGTATGCATTGTTGTTCAGTGAGACGGGGGCATCCGATTAATGAGTCGTAGTTTTACGACTTTCATAATGTTTTTACTGCTTTAAACCGACCTTCATATATTTATTAACATACATACCTTAAAGCATAATCAGTAAATCAATAAGAAGTGTTACATAGGCAACAAGGGGGAATTACTAAAGCCTTTTTGTTTACTGCTAATACTGCTTTAACTCAATAGGTTTTACTGCTTTAAACTCATATATTTATTAACATTACTTACCTTAAAAAGCAGTAAATAATCAGTAAATCAATAGAGGTTTTACATAGCAACAAGGGGATTTGTATGCCTTTTGTTTAACTGCTTTACTGCTTTACATCCTTTGGTTTTACTGCTTTAACTCATATTGCTTTACTGCTTATAACGTATAATTTATTAACATTATGTTTTTTTATTTGGTTAATACTTTTTATTTTATTAACATTATGTTTTTTTATTTTTTTCTTTTAAATACTTTTTATTTTTATTATTTTTATTTTAATTTTTTATTATTTTATTTTTTTTTTTTATTTTTATTATTATTTTTATTATTTTTTATTATTTTATTTTATTTTTATTAATTATTATTTTATTTTTATTATTATTTTTATTATTATACTTAAATGTTATTTTATTTCATTCGTAAGGGTTTATTATTATTTAAGCACACACACACCGGCCACCAATATTTCCTCCTGGGTGCCGATCAAGAGATCGCGTGTACATGGAAAAGGGACGGTATGTGGTAAGTTGGACGCAGTGCGACTCATGGCACAGTTGTGCATGCAAACGTTACTTGTGGTACCGCTAGCTACTTATAACACACATACACCCACCATAGACACTTACACTCACCCCTACACCTACAAACACAACACACACACAACAACAATAGCGATAGTAGCTGATGAGGAGCTATGACACTTAAATGCAGCACTATGTTACTTAATACACTATGACACTTAACACTATGACGCTTAACACTACATTCACTAATGACACTTATACACACACACACACCACTTCCACTCACCCCATAGACTACACTGCCCATAGACACATAACAACACAGATAAACACACTCACAATACATGCCACACTATTCAACTTATAAGCATTACAACTCTCCATAGGCACTTACACTAGCCCATATACACACACGCACCACACACACACACGTACGACTCACTCTACACACATAAACGTAATATTTATATTAACATTTTATGTTTTAATTAAAACCGTACATTATATTACTTCTATTCCAAATATAACGTAAAATTATTCAGATAGTTTCCTTAAAAACTTCTATAATAAATCAATCATTATTTTTGAACAAAGAATATTATTAACTGTTAATACATTTTTGTTTATAAATTTTATAACTATCAAGTTTTAAAAATAAATTTTTACTAAAAATTTTATGAAAATTTTATTTAAAACCATATATTTTACGTACCTTAGAGCAATAAATCAGTAACAGAAAGGCCAGCCCCTAGCACCCCTCTATACCAAGCTATGCCACGTTTTGTTCTAAATTGACTTACTGCTTTACATCATCTTAAGCCATGTAATAAGGTATAATAATAACAAAATAAGTTCTTCTCTGTTAACATAAAATGGTATTTTATTAAAATCATTCTGTTTTTATTTAAAAATACAATTATTCACTTACATTTATATTATTCGCTCGATGTTATCTAAAAAAATTTCAAAGTTTTTTAAATAATTCGGCATTTAATCTTTATTATTATCTTGTACATTGACAATCCAACACGAGAAAACACAACGACCCGCACTCCTTACAGATACGGAACTGACCTCTCCTCTCTCTGTAAATGTGTTGAAATAACTACTTTAGGCCTAATTTTAGGATAAGCCTTTTGTACCCCGGGGCGAATTTAGGCCTAATACCTGGTCAAAATATATTTCAAACTGCCCCTGTAAAATGTGGTGCAATTACTACGTTAGGCCTAAATTTAGGCTAAATTTAGGATAAACCTTTTATCTGGTATCCCAGGCCTGATTTAAGCCTAATACCAGGTCAAAGGGTAATTCCAGTATAGACAAGAATCGAGAATCAATGTTATTATTAATTTTATAAATATATTTCAACTGAAACATGCTGAAATCGGTAAAGATCCTTTAAAGCAGGTAAGAAGGAATGTTTACTTTCTGTGAGTGGACGGAGTAAATCTTATCTCTATATGACCTCGTATGTGATTGGTCCGAGAATCTAATTTTATCAGCTTTTTTGGTTTTAGGTAATGTAAAAACATGTTTTTTCATACCCTGAGCCTTACCTGTGATTTGGATGAAAATTATATTTGAGGATGCGTGTTTTAGACCCAAAACTCGTTTTAAAATCATCCACTCGTTATATGGCTGTTAAAGCGGTGCACAGTTCTACTTGATTACTTGTAATAATTGTCCTATATATTACTTACCATAAGTGTATATCATGAATTCACACTTAACAGAGTATCCAAGCCATCAATATACAAAAGACATCATAGTTCCGTCGGCCGTACAAATCAAAGATCCTCCCACGGATAGTCAGGATGTTTTCATTACATTATCATAAAAGAAAACCCGATGGATTTTTGAATTTTCACAGTGTTACTACCATTACCTATATACAAACTAAGCGTACATTAATACTCCAATGAGTAACAGCATCACCGAATAACCTATTGTCATAGTATCACACGAAGAGGGTCTTTACCAGAATACTATAAACAAGACTCAGCTTTTAACTGGAACAGATAACAGTTATTGCCTGTAGAAGAAAACCAGCAATATAGCAACTATACTACGCATATTTATCAAAACATAAATCTTTGGGTATGATTAAGGAGAGAGAAATTAGAAAGGTATTTGACATATCATTGTGATTATACACAGCTACGCAGCTGAAATATATAATATAGAGTATAAGGCGACAATGTTAATCCGAGCTGAGAAGCACACATATATAGATTATATCTAATAATAAGGATAATTCATTATCATTTATAAACAGAATTAACTTTACGTAAGCGTTTACTAGATACCCTGATGAGAGAGATGAATCCTACGAGGTTATATCGACCTCGCTCATAAAGTTCTTACTGAAATTATATATATATACTTAGATGACAAGAAACGTATTTATGCAGGTGACCCAGAATGTAAATATACTATGATATCTGAGCGGGAACTTTTTACGTATGTGTTAACTGAAGGTATTACCTGAGATACGAAACTATATCATCGATAATGATATAATGATTGCAAGCATATTTGCAAAGATTTAGAGAATTTTAATATAAATAGTCATATAACGATTATGTGTAAATATATGTGAAGTGTTATATTATATTCCTGTATTTTATTTTAATGTTAACCTAAGATATATAAATCATTGTAAATAATAAATTTAAATCGTTATATTTTAATTTTCAGCCTTAATATATATATATATATATATATATATATATATATAGTATATTATATATACATTATATTTAATATATATATATATATATTATAATATATATAATATATATATATATATATATAATATATTATATATATATACTATATATATATATTATATTAGTATAGAATTAATTGTAAGAATAATGATTATTAAATTTCTAATTAAATAGTAATTATTATTATTATCCTTATTTTTACTTTCTTAAATAAATATTTACATGTATGTTAGAGTTTAAATAAACACGAGCCCCATGGTTCAGGAATATAAAAAAAACATGTTTTACAATAACCTAAACCAAAAAGCGATAAATAATTCTCAGACCAATCACAATACGAGCTCATTATGAGAATAAGGATTAACTCCGTCCAAATCACAAGAAGGTAACATTTCGCTTCTTACCTGCTTCAAAGGATCTTACCGGTCAGCATGTTTCAGTTGAAAATATATTTATAAAATAATAATAACATTGATTCTCGATTCTTGTCCTATACTGGAATTACCTTTTGACCTGGTATTAGGCTTAAATCAGCCCTGGGAACAAAAAAAAGGTTGTGAGCGCATAAATTTAATGCCTTTTTAGGCCTAACGTATTATGCACCCACATTTTAACGAAAGAGGTCAGTTTGAAATATATTTGACCTGGAATTATTAGGCCAAAATCGCCCCGGGATACAAAAAAGGCTTATCCTAAATTTAGGCCTAAAGTAGTTATTTCAACCACATTTTACAGAGAGAGAGGTCAGTTTTCGTATCTGTAAGGAGTGCCGGTTGTTGTGTTTTCTCGTGTTGGATTATCATGTACATAGATATAATAAAGAAAATCCGAATTATTTAAAAAACCTTTGAAAATATTTTTAAGTAACATCGAGCGGATAATATAAATGTAAGTGAATAATTGGTTATTTTTAAATAAAAACCTAGATTGATTTTAATAAAATACATGTTATGTAACAAGAAAGAGCTTATTTTGTTATTATTATACTTAATTACATGGCTTTTAAAGATGAATGTAAAGCAGTAAGTCAATAGGACAAAACGTGGCATAGCTTGGTGTAGAAGGGTGCTAGGGGCTTGCCTTGCTGATTTACTGATTTAATTGCTTTAAGGTACGTAAAATATTTGTTTTTAATAAATTTCATAAAATTTTAGTAAAAATTATTTTAAAACTTGATAGTTATAAAATTTATAAACAAAAAGTATTAACAGTTAATAATAAATTCTTGTTCAAAGATAATGATTGATTGATTATAGAAGTTTTAAGAAACTTTGAAAATTTTTTTATTATTGAATGAGTAATATAAATGTACGTTGGTTGATGAGAGTCACGAGATAAGGAATGTGAGGTACCCTATGTTTTAAGAATAAATTATACGGTTTATGTGTGTAAGTGAGTGTACGTGTGTGTGTGTGTGCGTGTGTGTATATGGGCTAGTGTAAGTGCCTATGGAGAGTGTAAGTGCTTATAACGCAAGTGTGTGTATGTGAGTGTGTGATCTGTGTGTAACTGTGGTCTATGGGCTCAGTGTAAAGTATCTATGGGTGAGTGGAAAGTGTGTGTGTGTGTGGTGTGTGTGTATGTGTGTCATAGTGAAAGTGTGTATAATGTCTATAGCATAGTGGTATAGTGGTCATAGTGTTATAAGTACATAGTGTAAGCATAAAGTGTCAAAGTGTAGTGTCTAATGTGTGTGTGTGTGTGTGGTGTGTGTGGTGTGTGGTGTGGTGTGTAGTTGTAGGTGTAGGGGGTGTGTGTGAGAGTAGGTGTCTAGGGTGGAGTGTAGTGATGTATAACGTGCCTAGCGGTTGTGCGTGTGTGTGTGCTAAATAATAATAACCCTAACGAATCGGAAGTAAATAACACTAAGTTATATAATAAAATAATATAAAATAAAATGTAATATAATAAAATAAAAAATAAATATAAAATAAATAAAAATGACATAAATAAAAGAATAAAATAAATAAAATAATAAAAATAATAAATAAAATAAATTAAAATACAAAACTTTTAGACATAATAAATACATGTATATAAAAAAATAAAAAAGTAATTAAAAATAGATCGAAAACATAATATTAATATTTATATGAGTTAAAAGCAGTAAAGCCATAAGTGAGTTACAAGACAGTAAAACATATGGTTAAAGCAGTAAAAGCAGTAAAACAAAGCATACTAATCCCCTTGTTTCTATGTACTTCTCTATTGATTTACTGATTTACTGCTTTAAGGTATGTAATGTAATAAATAGTAGTGAGTTAAAGCAGTAAAATATAATGAGTTAAAGCAGTAAAGCAGTAAAACAAAAGCTTACTAATCCCTTGCTGCTATGTAACACCTCTATTGATTTACTGATTACTGCTTTAAGGTATGTAATGTTTAATAAATATATGAAGTTAATAGCAGTAAACACATATGAGTTAAAGCGTAAAAGCAGTAAAACCAAAAAGCATACTAATCCCCTTTTTGCTTGTAACACCTCTATGATTTACTGATTTACTGCTTTAAGGTCGTTTCTATTGTATAAAAGTACCCGAAATGAATCAGTGATATATCAATGATAGCAATAAAAGCAGTCTACAAAGTAGTTAAATCATAATCCCCTTGTGGATATGTAACACTCTATTGATTTACTGATTATTTACTGTTTTAAGATCTGTAAAGTAATATGTTTTTTTAATAAAATTGTCGTGTACAATTGTAGTAATAATGAATATATACTCTCAGCCACTTTCTGGCTTTTTCTTCTTACTACATTTTAAAAATTTTAATAAATTAAATAAATATTAAGTAAAAAATATCAAAGAAAAAATAATGTTAATAAATATATGAGTTAAATAATAGGTCTGTAATGAAAGTTACAGTTTTAGGATCGCGAAAATGCTTTTAATAAGAAATGTTTAAGTATGAAAAAAAAATGACTTATATTTATATATATATTTTCCTTCGCCGGTAACTGGGCATTATTGCGCCTGCTGGGCCGCACGCGGCGGCGGGTCGCAGGAAAATATTCGCCTGCGGGCGCTCGCGGCGGGGCGGGACGCGGAAATATTGCTCCTGCGGGCATAGCGTGCGGCGCGCTGTGGAACAGTGGATTTCGCGAGGCCCTTCGTCCGGAGGGCACATGCTGCAGCCTCAGCATTCTTACGGTGAATTGGGAACCATCAAAAGATGAACATCAATAAATCTAGTCGTGTCAAAGATGAACTACAAGATGACCGTGCAAAGATGAACTTCATCAAAGATGAATCATCAATATAGGTTGTATCAAAGAGACGTCCATCAAGATGAGTCATCAAAAGATGACCAATTAAAGCTGGGTATCAAGTTGAGCAATAAAAAGATCGAGGCATCAAAATATCGGATGTATGAGTGCAAGTGTAAGCTGGTATCTGTGTGTAGAGTGCAAAGTGTATATGGGCTAGTGGAGAGTGGTCTATGGTGAGATGGTAAGTGTCTTATATGAAGTGGTCATAGTGTGTATGTATGTAAGTGTTTCCTAATGGGTAAGTGTAAGTTGATCTATGGTGGGGCGTGTAATGTGTGTGTATGTGAGTGAAGTGGTGTATAATGTCTATGTGTGGGTAAGTGTATACGGAGTGAGTGTATGTATCTAGGTATGTGTGTGTGTGTGAGTTATTTTATGCTGATTGTATAATATATATTATTTAATATATATATATATAATAATATATAGTATTGTAGTATGTCATATGATTATTATACTATATATATAGTATAATATATATATATATATTATATATAATTTTATATATATATATATATATATATATAGATTATATATATATTATATATTATCATATATATATATATATATATATATTATATATATATATATATATATATATATATATATATATATATATATATATATATATATATATATATATATATATATATATATATAATATAATATAGGCTATATAGGTGTTAGAAAAAGACTAACTCTAGTAGGAAAGCCATCCCTAGCAACTTGTAAATTATACACCAATCGATTCCTCATACCTTATAACCTAGAGGTAGACACCCATATTAGGGCTATTTTAGGCTCAGGGGAGGCTAGAAAAGGCTTGAAAAAAGTGGCACTCAGTTGGCACTATGTGGCACTCATTTGGCACTATGTGGCACTCACTTGGCACTCATTGCACTCACTTGCTACTCCGTAGCACTCATTGGCACGTCACTTGGCACTCACCTGGCACTCATCTAATACTCATAGAACACTAATAGAACATCCCTAGATACACCTTACGGTGATTGGACGCCATCAAAATGTACTGAATCATCAATAATGCTGAGTCATCAAAGATGAACCATCAAAGATGAACCGCCAAAGATGACGTCATCAAAGATGAGTCATCAATAATGCTGAGCATTCAAAGTTGAGCCATCAAAGTTGAGCCATCAAAGTTGAGCCATCAAAGTTGGGCCATTAAAGTTGGAGCCATCCGGCTGCGGCGGGAAAAGCTGTAGGCATCAAAATATCGAGTGTGTAGGTGTAGTTGTAGGTGTAGGTGTAAGCTAGGTGTAGGTGTAGGTGAAGGCTAGCTTGTAGGTGTAGTTGTAGGTGTATGTGTAAGCTAGGTGTAGGTGTAGGTGAAGGCTAGGTGTAGTGTAGGCTAGGTGTAGGCTGGGTGTAGGCTAGGTATAGGTGTAGGCTAGGTGTAGGTGTAGGCTAGGTGTAGGTGTAGGCTAGATTAGGGGCAGGTGAAGGCTAGGTGTAGGTGTAGGCTAGGTGTAGGTGTAGGCTAGATTAGGGGCAGGTGAAGGCTAGGTGTAGGTGTAGGCTATGTGAAGGTCTCAAAATTGTACCGCAGAATACACAAGGGTTGACCGAAAAATTTTGGTTCTCAAAATTGCACCGTAGAATACACAAGGGTTCTCAAAAAATTAGGGTTGGCCAAAATTGACCCCTGGAAGACCAAAGGGTTGGTCGAAACATTAGGGTGGGCCAAAATTGACCCATGGAAGACCAAAGGTTTGGTCGAAAAATTAGGGTGGGCCAAAATTGACCCATGGAAGACCAAAGGGTTGGTCGAAAAAATTAGGGTGGGACACGTACAACGGTTGCTGCGCAACCGTTTGGCGCAACCCTTCTTCGAAATGTTGCAAAAATTAAGGTTGCCAAAAAATTAGGGTTGCCAATTGCACCCTGGAATACAAAATGTTGGCCCGAAAAATTTGGGTTCGCAAAAAAGTAAAAGGCCCAAAAAGTTCAAGCCAAAAAAGTCAAGGCCCAAAAAGGTCAAAGGTCAGGTAAAAATTTGGGCTCAAAAAAAGTCAAGGGCAGGTAAAAATCTCTGTGGTCAGAATGATCAACACGAACGGAAATCCCTCCCCTAACCTACTGAAATATATTCTTGTCTCCTAATAACGGTAAAAACACCTATATATATATATATATATATATTATATATATTATATATATATATATATATATAAATAAGTATTATATATGATATATAATAGAATACGATTTAATTATTTTATATTTTATGTTGATTTATATATAATATATATATAATATATATAGAGAGAGAGAAGAGAGAGAGAATGAGAAAGAGAGAGAGAGAGAGAGAGAGAGAGAGAGAGAGAGAGAGAGAGTGTAACACATCTAGGTTAGGCTTACGTCCAAGGCAACGTAGATCCATCTAGGGTAGGTTTAGGTCTACGGCATCGACGATCCATGTAGGTTAGGTTTAGGTATACACGATCGACGATCCATACAGGGTAAATTTGGGTTTACAACCTTCCTAGCTCTTGTTATGATAAGTTTTGTTATTTACACACATAAAGCAATGTAAATTAACAAATGTTATTATAACTCCGAACTAAGGAGGCCCTAAACCGTAAACTTGACCTGTATGGATCGTCGATGCCGTTCACCT
>JABUQX010078438.1:0-25000 GCA_015478945.1 Trachelipus rathkii
TATATATTATTAATTTATATTAAATTATTTATAATATATTTGTATTTATATTAAATTATGAGTTTTATTTATTATTATTTATTATTATATATATTAATGTATGTGTAGTTACCCGTAATTATAATCCAGCAGTTAACGTGTTTCAATGGCGTCAATAAAATCGGCAATAGTATTTTTTCTCAATCGTTATCATTGCTGTCATCCGAATGCATCGGTCAATGTGTATTGCTGGGATTATTCATTGTCAGATTTAATTTATTTAAGTAACATCAATATTAAGAATTTTCGGGTATAATATAAAGTCTCAATAAATAATTTATAATTAATAATAATTTATGAAAAAGAATAATAATTTAATTAATTAATAATAATAAATAATAGTAATATTTAATTAAATATAATTAATAGATTAATAATAAATAATAGATACATATATATTGAATAATGATATATATATATATTAGTATTTATTAAGTATTATATATATATTATATAATATTACATAATATAGATATATCTGAATACTCTTTATACTTTATACTCTGTTATATAGTATATATATATATATATTGTATTATATTTATATATATTAATATATTTATTATTTAATTTAGTTATATCATATTATTATCTATATCTATTAATTAGTATATTATTTATTAATTATTATTATTATTATTATTATTTGATTTATTATTTTACCCTTACTATTTATGTTAACATATAAACTATTATCTCGAAAATAAATATTCTCAGTTATTCTCTTTTTAATATAAGAATAAAATTAATATTTTTACGTTGCAATAAAAATTGACGAATTGTCGACGTATAGACGATGATCAGTACCGATTGAATAAAATGATAATATGTCAACGATTTATGCACGGATAATTATAACTGGTATTGACGTGAGTACACGTGTCTTACTATTTGTGATTAATTACTTTTAATTATTATATTCGTGTATACTATATATATATGTAATTATTTCGTAATTACTTTTATATTATATATTATCTCGTATTGGTCATATATTGGTAGGTGGGATATGGTTAGTCTATCTCGTGGGTGAGTGATATGTAATATTTTTGTTTATTTTTATTTTTATTTTTATATTTATATATTTTTAGGAACATGTTACATCCCATTGCTTTTTATAAAGGTGTTTATGGTCTCGAAAATATATAGCGTCATTATATGTTTATTAGTTTTATTATTAGTATGCTGCTTATGTATTAATTTATATTACGTAGTTGTATAATGATGGATTAGGATTTAGGTGATGTGTTTGTGTTGCTTTTCTTTTATTTGTTTTTTTCTTTATTTTTTTTTTTATATCTCTTCGCTAAAAATCTTTTTTTTTTCTTTTTTTTTCATAGGGTCTTATACTTTTATGCGCTCAGGTTCGATCTTGTAGTATGTTCTGGTCGCCTGTCACATCATTCTGCATTCTCTTACATACTCTATAGCGATGATATTTACTCTTGCACGAATTGGTGTTACCTACATTTACTGAAAATTAGATTGTACCGTTGGGTATTAGTAGAATATCTTTATAATATAGTTTATTATTGTTATATTATATATTTTATATTAAGTTATTATCATTTATATTATCATATTTAGTAATATAGTAGTATTATTAGTACTTAAACAATATTTACTATATTATTGCATTAATATAAGTACTATATATATATCATAGTTTTATTATTATTAGTGATGGGAGATACTATTTTATTATGATAATATAATATTCTATTATATATTTAGTTCTGTATTTTTTATAATATTAATTATAGTATAATATTAATATATATTTTTTCTAGAATTCATTAAAGTTATATCTATATAATTATCTACTTAATGTTGCATGTATTCAAGTTTATAAATCTTATTATTTATTACCTATCATTTTTCGTAGTATTTTTAGTTCGTCTCATCATTGTAATTATTATTTATTTTTTTATTATATAGATATATATTATTTATATATATATTAATTAATATTATTAATGATATATTATATTATAGTTATATATAATTTTATTATTATTATATATATATATATATTTATTATTATTATATTTAATATTAGGCTATAAATATACATATGATTATGTATATATTTATCTATGTGTTTTTATGATTGATTATTATTTGTTTATTATTTATTATTATATATTATTTATATATATATATTTATATCATATCAAATATATATATATTATATTATAATATAGTATATATTAGTCTATATATATATATTTATTATTATATAAGTTTATTTATATATATATTATAGTATTATTATATAATATTATTATTTGATAACTATTAAATTATTTTATATATATATGATTATATAAATATATATATATATATACTATGTATATTGTATATAGTAATATATACAGAGAACAAGATTCTTTCTACTTAATTATATATATATAGGTTAGTATATTATTATTATATTAATATATTAATATATATTATTTTTTAGTAGTATAATATTTTATCATTATTATATTTATATGAATATATTATACTATTTTATATGTTATTTATAATATTTTCATATTATTATATTTAATTATATCATTATTATATCTTTAATATCTATATTATTGTGTAGGGCTTTCTTCTTGCTCAAGTTTTTGTTGCTATATGTAATATAGTGTGAATTCATGCTTATTCTTTCCAGCCGGAGAGTTCTTTAATGGGGGGTGGTTCCGTGTTGCTCTTTTTCGTTTTATTGTTATATGTCTGCTATAATGCGTTAATCATTTATTCAGTATCGTCACTATACCATTTTTGGTTATCTTTTGTTTTTGGCTAGTTTTTATCTCATTCACTAGTTTCAGTACTTTATCTTATAAGATAAATACTATCTTAGAGATCAGTATAGTTGAGTATTCCTACATCATTCTTTTAAGTAAATGTTAAATTTTATTTATTTTATTTTTATATTATATAGTTTATATTCCTATTCCTTTTTTTTTTATATATTCTTTATTACTTTTTATATTACTTATATTAAATATTCTTATTTTTATGCATCATATTTGTGTTCAATCTGCTATAGCTCATGCTCCTAGCAGCATATCATTATATTTTTTTTAAGAAAAAATGAATTTTATTGTTAATACTAATATATTCTCCTTCGCAAACAAAAAACTATCTTATAAATAAATCTTACATATTTATATTATGATATATCGCTTTTCTAATTTTTTATATCCGCTATGGTGGGGAGAGTATAAAAAAATTGGCGGTATGTTATGGTCAATAGAAGGTGACGTGATAGATTAAGCGGAGCTGGTGGTTATTAGTTATTAGGGCGGTTTTTGTAGCTTGCGCGCACTTACCTATATATTATATATTCTTACTTATTACTTTTTGACCTATAGTATTAATGAATTAGACTATTTATTTAACGAGTCTATCATTTATGTCCTACGAGAAGGTGGTCGTATTATTGATTTTATTTAGTTCCTGTAAGTCGCGCCTTCTCATATTCTTTACGGTAGGGTTTATATCCGTTATTATCTCGGGCGAAAAATCGTATGAAATCGTATGGGTTAGCATGGAAAAATATCAGGAGGAAAAATGTTGAGGAGTAGAGGAGGAGAGGTGAATGATGGTATTATCTTTAGATAGGCAGTTCAAATTTTAGAGTTTAATACTATTACTGCCTGGTATGCCTGTACAAATAGTGTAGGAAATTACTCATTATGAAGTAGTGATGGTGTGATCAAATTGGTGTTTGTTGTTATTGTTTATTTGGAATAGTAGTATAAAATGGAGAGAGAATTATAATATATTATTATTATTACTTTTGTAGTTATAATTATTTATACTTGATGAGTGCACCCTTGTTGTTTTAGTATTCGAGTCTATGGTAAGAGCTTTTTGGTTGTGGTGTGATGTTGACTAGAATTTTTAATTGGTATCACTTGGGATGGTTGTATATTTATAGAAGTGGTCTTGACGCGTGAAGAAGGTCAATATTTTTTGTCGTTGTGTGGGGTTCGTGAGCGATCAGGGTTGCCTGTAGGTGTTTC
This sequence comes from Trachelipus rathkii, assembly GCA_015478945.1. NCBI lineage: Eukaryota > Metazoa > Arthropoda > Malacostraca > Isopoda > Trachelipodidae > Trachelipus > Trachelipus rathkii. Next base: position 4,065 of record JABUQX010078438.1, read on the forward strand.
TCTGTGTATTCAGGGTATGTATTTTTTAGTTTTTTATTTTGTTTGATATGTATGATTTTTGGAGTAGTTGCTTATGAGGTGTTTTGCTGAGTTGGATAGGGCTTATTGGTTCTTGTGGAATGGCGTGCGTGTTTAGGTTTTGGATTGAGCTTGTTGTGATATTGTTAGGGTGGTTTTGGATTGATAATATTTCTATGTTTTATTACGGTTTATATTTCTGGTGAAATGTTGCGGTTGAAATTTTTGCGGTATCCTTGGTATTGTAGCATTGCGTGTTCTCTGAGTGCTCCATACTTTTGAGCCATAGATAGTTTTGTTGTTTTTTTAGTCGTATCTTGACTTGTGGCTACTTTTTCTGTTGGCTCTATTGTTTTAGTAGTGGGTATTTGCTAAACATTTTAGCTGCCAGGTTTAGATAATATACAGAGGGTTTAACTTTGTTAGTTTTATGTAAAAGTTCCATTAAGTTTTAGTGGCTGTTTATTTTTTGTGGCGGTCGTGTGTTATTGGATTTTTATTTTTTGTGTTTTTCATTGAAGTATGTATTTTATTTTTTATTTTTTACTATTCTTTTTCTGGTTTTTCTTATTTAATTTTTTATTGATGATTTTTGTTTGTTATCTTATTTATCTTTACTTAAAAGCTAATATCGAAATGTAGAGTTTCATGTCTCATAATTTTCTATATTTTCATTCTATTTCTTTTTTTTGTTTGTGTGGTTTTCTATTCCGGCTCTTCTGGTCGGACTTGTTAGTCTTTTTTTACTGTCTATATATTTTTTTTGAGATAGTTAAGTCTTCCAACGTAACTTTAATACGCTACAGCTTTGTATGGGCATTCTCTTATTTCCACATTAGTTCTGTAGGACAAGAGATTGGGTAGATTTCGAGCTCTGGTCGTACATTAGTAGGTCGGTTGGAGCCTCTAAAAGTATCTTATATTATTAACCCGTAACTTAGGCCTTTACTAATACGGCCTTTCTTTAACTATCTGCCTTTCTATTATGTGAGCAATTAATAATAATTGTATTTAGTCGATATTATATATATCTATGTAAAGGTGTCACGAGCCAGATTGGTCGCTTATCATCACGGGTCCTTTGTGATATAAGTAGCGGTTTCCCTTTTATGCTATGTATTATCACCGAGCATTCTTAATCTCACCTTTTGTGATATAGGTATGCATAATTTTCCATAAACAGTAGGTATACAAATTTCGAAGAAATAAAGAGTAGGCAATTAGAGTGTAGGGAAAATCTACATTATTGTATATAAGCCGGTGAAATCGACGGCTCAGAGACACTTGGTGTACGAAGCATTATTGCTTAGTGCATACTGCATATGAGAGGCTTTTTATATGTATTAATGAGACTGGCGGGGGCGTGAGCGAGAGGTGGTTATTGACAAGTTAATGAGACATCACAATGTCAGATCTTTATTGATAGGGCATGTGATGTCATCCTGTATATGAGAACCACTTAAATCCTATGTGGAGGGTACACAGAGTTAGTAAGATGTAGCGGGTGAGTTGCGGTGTGTACACAGAAGTTCGTCGCGCAGGGTTGGCACCAGTTTATTGAATGACTGTGAGAAAAGAGAGTGTACTGGCGGGGAAAGATCATTAAACTAGAATCTGTATAGATTCTCGTGATTTTTATCGCCTATTCTAGTCTCAGGTTTGTGTGTCTTTTCTTGTTCACGTGTTGTTTGCAGTTTAGTTTCGCGCGATTGCCTGGTCGCGAGTGTGTCACTTGGCAGTTTGAGGATAGCCTTTTAAAGGGGCGAGATTGCACGAGGAGAGGTGAGGGGAATTGGTGTTGCGGCGTGGGTCTGACGCTGCGGCGCGGTGTGTAACTACATGAATGTAAAATGTTTAATAGACATCTATTGTGTATAGTAATTAATGGTATCTCAATATATATCATAGAGGTGTCTATTTAATATAGTTTGTGGTCTACAGAGACTCTATTTAATCATTTGTGTATTTATCACGCATAATTATTTCCTTTGAATGGTTTTGGGCAATGTTTTTTTCGCTATTGGCTTAGTTTTAGCTGGTGTACTATGATCGTTTTTTCATTTGTTTTTTGTAGTCTACGTTGTCTGTGAGGTTCAGGGTTGCATAGTAGTTAGAGTTATCAATGGAGTTATTTGTTAGGGTTAGTTCTATATAATCTTTTTGGGTATCATTTTATCTGTAATATATTGCTTGGCTTCTTTTATTTGGTTGGAACTTATCTATATACTGCTATCATATATTTGTGAAAGTTTAGTATTTTTTATTTTAATCATTATACTTATATTAGTTTATTTAATTATTATATAAATTACCTTTTAAGATTCCTCAAAATGATGATATTATGTATTATTATAGCGCAGTATTATATAATATACTATTAAGTTAATATAATATTATATATAGCTTTAAGTTTATCTTGGTTTAGTCTAATAAATAAAATTAGACAAGATAAACGTGAGTTTAGCATCGTGGCATCTAATAAAATGGTAGTATATATCGTTTAGAAAAGTTCCGTATTGGCAATGTTCATAGGTGGTACATCTGAGTTGCGTCCTATCCAAGTTAAGGGTGGAGTCTTAAGTGTGGAAAACGTCTGATGTCTGTATAATTAAGAATGGGATAAAAGATAACAGTTATGCTTGCCGTATTACTACTTAAAGTAGGGGTGAGAAATGGTGCTTCATTGGATTTTTAAAATTTGTATTCCCATATGAACTCGAGTGGAGTAGAGTGGACCCAGAAGGGCATTACATGCCCGGGTTGACCATACGGCGTCGTAGTAATGTTACCGTAATGGAGTATTGTCTGGGAGAAGCGACGCCTTGTAAAAAGACGTAATAATGACTTATGATATATAGTGTATGAATGAAGATTATATAAGTAAGCGTATATATGATTATAGTATATATATATAATATATATATATTTATTCGGATCGTCGGAAATATAGAGTAAAATATATATGATAGAATTAAAATAAGTCATTTAACTAAATTGAATATGAATTATAACTATATGTGCTTAGTGTGTGAGTAGTGTGGGTGCTGGTGTGCTAGCGTTTTTATATTTTCCTAACATCGACCGTTCCTGTTAGTTGTAGTGGTGGTGTTGGGTAGGTGGCGTTGTCGTGGTGGGTGGGGTGTAGATGTTGGTTGGGTGTGATTTTGGTAATTTCTTTGTGTGTGTAGTGAGCTGTTGATCAACGTTGGGCTTGAAAGTATTTATAGCTACCCGGTCGGAATTGTAAATTTATTTTTGAGTCGTGGTTTACTTTATATATTACAGAATTATCCGTATTGACTGTTGGCTCTATTTTGATTATATTTTTATAATTCTCTTTTTCTTATGCTATTTTATTACCCAGTTTTTAATTATTTCTATTGTTATGAATTATTATAATCTACTTTAATAAAATCTTATTTCGATTCTTGCTCCAATTATTCCATTATTAATTAGACTCTCACTCTCACATCTTATTTCTATTTGATTGCACTGTATTATTCCCTATTATTAATGATCTATTTCTGCGGGATCTACTTATTCAGTATGCATATTATTAGATTATTATTAGTTTTATTATTATCGTTAATACAGTTGAAAGTATTCCTTATTATTATTTTTATTATTATTATTATTCTTATAATTAATTATTATGGGTATTATTTATTGTTATTATTATTTTATTTAATTATTATTATTATTATTATTATTATTATTATTGATTTGTCCGCCTGTTTTTCTATTTACTTATTATTATTCAAGTTATTATTATTCAGTGTATTTGTCCAGAGGCGAACCAAGACCTTGTCTTCTTTTAAAATTCTCTCTATGTGTGTGTCTCGTATTCCTTTAGAAATTTGATACCTATCAATTGATTTGCTGGAAAGTGTGTAAAACGCTATGCAGTAGTCACCATATAGATAGAGGCGATTCGACTACAAACATCGAAGATTTGTATATTAGACGTGCGATGCCATTACTATTATATCTGATTTAGTCTAGAATATATTAAATAAAGATTAATGGTGAAGTTTTTATTTAAATCTGTAAATAGATAGTTATTATTATTAAGGAGTTATTTATTATAATAATTTTATTATTCGTCTAATAATTATATCTAATTGTTTTATTATGTATATGTATATATTTTTATGTTACCGGTATATGTTACGTGAGTGAAGGTACTATTGATATATATAATTAAGTATATATATAAAGTATTTTTATATGAGGTGAAAGATGATTATGGATGCGGTATTTTCAATAGGACTTCCATTCTGCGCATCTGCTGATCGTATCGTGAATTGTACAATTTATTTTCCCTAGAAGATCGGGAAAGACAACTTCATCTATCCCCAGGTATAGAAGAATTTGTGCATAATGTTTGTGGATCTAGAAAAGTCTAATGTATCGGGTTTTGCTAGTGTGCACGGCATTACGTATTGTCTTCTGTCTTGCATGTATTATTTGAGCGCTCGTATAGCAAAGCTTCTTCGCTATTCAGATTTCAGCGTTCACGCCTCATGAGATAAGATGTGGCTTACGTTCTATAATTACCTTATCGCGATATGGTGTGGTTATCGCATATCTAATTAAATATATTCTTAGTTGTTTCCAATGATGTAGAGTACAGCCAGAAGGAAGTTATTTTGTTGTGAGTTGGATTGTTCTGTTGTATTGTTGTTTTTGAGGTTTATTTTCCGATTTTGTTAGTTATAGTGATCGAAGTTTATTGAGGATTAGTTGTATTATTGAGCATCTTCATGGTGTTCGTGGTAGTAGCTGTGGGCTGAGTAGTGAGATCGTTGAAAGTCATTCATGAAATAGCTGGCACTGAGGGGAGCGAACAAATTGTCTTTTCTGCTGTCCGTGTGCTTTCATCTTTGTTCCGACATCGTAGGATACAACCATAACTGCAGCAAGGGGACATGCTAGCGTTTCTAGAAGGGGGGACCCATATAGTGTAGAGCTGGTCGCTTTGCCCACTTGAGTCAATATCGATGTGAACATACGAACTCAGTATGTAGTGACTAGGCGTTATTATGTTATGTCTATATGGGGTTTCACGTCTAGGTACTGTAGTCTAATCCCTAGCTTCACGTTATTGGATTCTTGTCTCATGCGCTCCGGTAGCCTGCTCTTATATATGTTATAGGCTGGGACGGGTTGGGGTAGATAGTCTCATATAGTTACCTCCATACTTTAGCTATGTATGTAACTCAGTGACTAGTTAGCCTCTAGGCGCGGCTTTCGCCTGTGGTCCCCTTCTTTCTTTTTCAGATTCGTGGACTAGTGTGTCTTGTAGACTTGGTTTAGAAAATTTTGGATATATTGTTAGATGTTAAAGCGTAAGATGAGATGAACGATGTGATAGTATGTGTTATTAAGGTTGTTGAATGGTAGCTAAGTGGCCTGGTGTAAATCCCGAAAACCTTGGGTGAATATTCCCGAGGAATAGTCTGGAGTGCTTTAGGGTTTTGTCAGTGGGGTAGTGTTGTTAATTGGTTTTTAATGTTAGTACAGGCGAGGCCGCTAGTTCGCGTCATTGTACTTAGAGGTATAGCCCAGGTGTGGAAAGGTACAATCGTTCAGGATTTGGCGAGAGTCGTTTAAAGGCAGCCATGTGTAGATTTGAGAGATGTGAGGTGAATATTCAGGGTGGGGAATGGGAACGGCATCGGAGGCGTAGTTACGGTGTGTTGTGACGAACAGTGTTATAGCTGCAGGAGATAAGTGTTGGATATAGAGAATTGCTTGTTCCTTATTTACCACAGACTGATAGAGATTGGATGTTTAAAGTTCGGTGTGTACTGGAGGCTGTGTGCAGTGTGCTGGCACACACGATCTCGGGGCCCCCGGGAAGGAGACTCTGTTCGGCGAACGAATCAAAGGGGATTGGTCAGTCTATTAATTGCTCGGAATCGTCTGAAGGAAAGGAATGCAGTTTGGAATAGGCGCTGAAGGTGCATAATAGGAAGGTTTTTCTCTGAGGTTGGGGTGGTACGGGCTTTTTTGGGCCTACGGACTTAGTGCCTAGTTGGGAATCGATTACTCCCATCATTTCTGACTGAGGGATATTCTGCTCCATGCGCATGTCCGTTTTGTATATTTCCTGGTGCTGAGTTTTTGGTTTGTGACTGCAAGACGATTCTTTCTGCAACTTGGTAGGAAAGAGATTGAGGGATTGGTCGGGGCGTGGTGTTCGTCATTTTTGACTTATAGGTCCTTATCTCTGCCCTTGGCTGCATTCTCGGCTTGCTACTGGTCGCTTCAGGCTAACTTTACCGAGAGGGGGTTCGCTGATGGTTTTATGGGTTGCCACCCACCCCTAGGTAGCAAAGTTGTTCCTTTTCAGCCTTCTGTCTCCTCCATAAATAGAGTTCGACACTACTGGTGTGAGTGTAAGCCTAGAGACCTGAAGATAAGAGACGACAGGACTAGCACTTTATTATGTTTTTCGGAAGTTTTGAGAAATCTATTCATGTTTCTAAGCATTTATTCAATTTTACTATCGCTAAAGGGGTACACTCTTTAGTTTCTTCACGTTTTAATTAAGTTTCTTGTCCGATTGTTCTACTGCGCTAGAAGCAATAGGCATGTTAATTTTAAATCGCTTTATTAAGTCATGTCTCTTAAGTTCTTCTGTTCAGCATATAGCGAAAATCAATATGAATAGATGTAGACTTTGAACTCAGTGAGTTGTGTGTGTGACTCTTTCAGCTCAGTGGTCAGTATTCTTTATTTTAGGTAACTCTACAGATGACATTATTAATTAAGTGTCTATCGACAAAATCATAGAGGAGATAGAGTCGGAGAATATAAGTCAGTATGATAGTCATTAAATGCGGTCGGCTCCAGTGCATGACTGATATATATTATCCTGGTACACGTGCTATCTTATGGTCTCTACTTACTTATTTTAACTAATACTTAACCCGTAAGCTTTCTTAGTATCCTCCCCCCCAACTTTCCTATCTATATAATGAGGTGGTTATATATTCTGTTTGCTTGTATGCTTCATTTGTCGAGGTGCAATTGACCTACTGTAGCTCATGTTGAGGCGTTAGACAATGGTACGGTAGGGGGTATACGTATGGCCTACCATTATCACTGATACGTAGTTTTTAGCGGGCGTTCTTTTATGAGGCTGCCCTCAGTACTACTCGTTCACTTATATATGTACTACTCATACTTACTTATCTTATACTTATTCACTATTATAGTGTTTGAAGCTCTCAGTGCCTCTTATTTGTTGATAGCGCTGTTCTACTGAAGAGGTCGCAGGATTACTAACCCCGTTCCTAGTGAGTAGTCCTAGCGTGATTCGGTAAGTAGATGTGTACGCTAACCTTCGAGGGCCACCCGCTCACTTGTATCTCTTACTCTTTGCCCCCTTCTTTTGAACTTCACCTTTAAGACCTCCAAACTTTCAATGCTGCCATTGATCTTTCGATGTTTAACATCGTTGGGATTAGAAAGTCTTGTGGGCCGAATCGTAGGCAAATTAGCATGGTTTTGGCTAATTTATGCTTGTTGTGACGTAAATACTCTGAATTGAGTTTGTATTTAAACACTTTTCCGCTTTATTATTCTATATACTACTCTACGAATTTATTACTATCTATGTCTTTACTCTATCTGTGATCTATCTATCTATCTAAGTCTATCTATCAATATCTATACTCACATGTATATAGTCTATCCTCATTCTGATCTATCTGATTAGTTTGTGCTCAGTCTACTCTATCTTACTATAACTATCTATCTACTCATAAATGCTACTATTATGATAACCAGTCTATTATCTATCTATCTATGTGTATCTATCTATCTATTGATCTATCTATCTATCTATCTATCGTAGTTGCTATCTAACTCTATACTATCTATTTCTCATTCTAGTCTATGTATGTATCCTATTATCTTATCTATAGAACACTCACTATTCTTCTAAGTACTTCTCTCTCTAATCTATCGTACTTTTGCGTTATCTATCCTATCATCTTTCACTCCTATTCTATGTGCTTACTCTACCTCTATGTTTATCTATTCTATTACTATCATCTATACTCGTGTCAAAATCGTCCTGTTCTTGATTGGGTCTGCGTCACTCTTCTCTCTCTTTCTTCCTTTTCTGTTCATCTTCATTCTATGAGTATAGATTTCACTCGAGTGGTTATCTCAGTCTTATCTCTATACTACTTTTAATTACTACTTAACTTTATTATCATATAATGAAATACTTCTCATACCTGTAAAATCTAACTGCTATTCACTAAGTATCCATTATGCTATCGATAATTTAGACTCATACTTACGACCTATCATTCTTAACTCATATTTCATTATCTGTCCTTACCCTAGATCTATAGATTTATATACTTTCTAGATAAATGTCCTTACGTCAGTGATATCACTTAATCTTTAATCCGAGTATAATAGCTTATTACCCTACTATAGTACTGTATTATTACTGTGATAGAATTATTACCTAGAGTGTGGAGATATTTAGGGGGAGGATCCATCTAGATAACGTTTTGTGTTAACCCGTATCATAATGTGAAAATATCATATGCTTAAAGATATATAGAGAGCTTTCTCTAATCTTTCTGTGTTCCGCGATTAATCCTCCACTTGCGTCGACAATCACGAGTCCTTTCTAAACTTGTTCGCTTGACGTTCAATGCCGAGTGAACGGTGATTATACTTTTCGCTTAACAGTGTACGTAACGCTCCTTCGTAATAGACAAAATAGTATAAGATCTTATTTAAGCTTTGTTTGTAATTAAAAGAAAGAATTATGTGCTCGTTATAACATCTTGGCTTATATCACAAGTGCGACCGATTTGTGCATAAGTATGTCAAATTAATAATTAATTTAAAGCTTCACCTTTTTTTAAATTATATTATTTATTATTCATTGACTATTGAATTGATTATTATTATTATTATTATTCTTAGTTATTATTATTAATTATTGATTAATTATTAAGAAATGTATTATTTGTTCTATTATTAGTTATTAGCGGTTTCCTCTTATTACTCAAATTATGAATATACATTTTAAAGGGAGTTATTTCTAGTTTATTTAAGAACTTGCGAGACTTTATTTTATATTCCTCTTTTCATCTAACATTATTTACTATTAGTATTATTATTATTATATTATTATTATTATTATTGATTATTATTATTATTATTATTATTATTATTATTATTAATATCTTTCCCATTATTATCATTGTTTTTATCATTAGTAGTGTAAATTTAAATTATTTCGTTCTTCTTCTTCTTCTTCTTCTCTTCTTCTTCTTCTTCTTGCTTCTTCCTTCTTCGTTTCTTCTCTTTCTTCTTCTTCTTCTTCTTCTTCTTCTTCTTCTTCTTTATATCTTTTTTCAAAAATATCATAAAGAGTGTTTGCTTTAAAAAAGGAAGACACATCCAACAAATTAAATAAGCTAAAATACTTTATAGACTGCCTTGAAAGTGGACTGAAAGTCTTGGCTAAGTCGGGTGTTCGTGTTCAAGTTCTATAGTTCTTATTCTATCTTTCTTTCTTTTTTCCCTTTTTTATCTTTTTCTATATTTTATTTTTAATTTTTATTTTTTATTTTTATTATTTCTTTTCCTTCTTTTTCTCTACTTTTTCTGCTTCTTTATTTCTTCTTCTTTACGCTCTTCTTCTTCGTCACATTCTTCTTCTTCTTGTTCTTCTTCTTCCTTCTTCTTCTTCTTCTTCTTCTTCTTCTTCTTCTTCTTCTGTGCTTTCTCTTCTTCTTCTTTCTTAAAATTCTTCTTCTTCTTCTTCTCGTTCTTCTTTGCCTGTGCTCTTGCTTCTTTATTAGGACTCTAACTGCTTCTTCTTCCTTCCCTTCTTCTGGTTTTCTTCTTTTCATTCTTCTTCTGTCTTCTTCTTCTTCTTTCTTCTTTCTCCTTTTCAGCTTCATTCTTCTATTATATTTTATTATTATTAAGTTATTAACTTATTTATTATTATTAGTTATTATTATTTTACTTATGTCTAGTGATTATAACTATATATGATGAGATAGATCTATTTCATCTGCACTATTTTCTGAGAGTACTGACTTCTATTATCTGTGTTAGGTGTGTGCTCATTAGGTTTATCTACTGCCCGCTTTTTTGGATTATAGATTGATCTATGGTCTGAGTATCATAAGATGCATATGAATATATGTATAATATATTAGTTCCGTTATTATTTATTTCTTTTTCTATAGTTTATATCATTATTATTTATTGATCACCTTATTATATCATTTTGGCGGCGCGATAGTTTGGATTTTTAGTTCAGTATATTTATTAATTACTTCTTGTTCTAATTAGGTTTAGCCGTAATGTTGCTTAGTGTCTTATTTGCTCACGATGGTGACGCATTTTTCCAATAATAACGTCTAGTGTGTCCACCTCGCTTTAAGACGCCCCAAAGTGTATTGTAGCACAAGGAAAAGTGTTATGATGTCCGTCTCGTCCGCCGGAGCGGATGTTATTATTGTGAGTGATATTAGCAAGAACTGGGGCCGGGACCTAAATTTCGCATGTCGCCGGTGCCTCTTCTTTTCCCCTGCCACCTCTGTTTCTGTGGAATTCCTCCATCTCTGTGTTTCCTACTCAATTTTAATCTCCCTCACTTTGAAGGGCGTTCCTGTGCCTCGATGCTGGGTTTGCTATTGGGCGTTTTCGTGGTTGCTTGGTGTCTCTAGTTGCATGTGTTTCACAACCGCAACGGAAGTGCTCCTATAAAACTGTGGTTTGCCGTGAGCGGTAGTGGGATAGTGATGTCTGAATTAGCTAATACTACTCGTTCCATGTTAGGGTATTAATGTGTACAATTACTTATGGCCTCATTATAATATGGTCTAATCTAGTATACGCTCTATAGTTTGTTCTAAGATACTTGATATAATAAGAACTGTATGATAGAATTATATTTTTAGTTATTCTTTTCTGTGAACGATAGCTATAATTAATATATATTATTAATATATATGATATATATATTATATATTAATTAATATATAAGTTAATATCATTAAATTAATATTATTTAAATATTAAATATATATAAATTAATATATAATAAACATATATTTAATATTATGTTTTATGTAAATTATACATATATTATATCAAAATATTTAAATTATATGCGTGAGTTTTATCATATTAAAATACTGTTTTTATAAAAGTCGAGTAAATAATGTATTCTGTTATAAATTATATAAAGTTTATATATATATTCAGTTATAGCTATTTAGATAATTTATTTGTTTATTTTATTCAAAGACTTATATTTCAAGGCATTTTATATGTAATATACATTTATACACACAAATGACATTAAATTAGCTTAATATAGTTTGATTTACCAAATTATTATATTATTGGGTGATGATTTTAATATAATTTTAGACTATTTAAATTATAATATTATAATATTACTATATATATTAATATATATATTATATTAATATATTATTTTAATATATTAATAATATTCTTTTTTTACATATTTATATATATAGAGTTATAGGGTGATTCTCCATATAATTACTGGGGGCGATTGGGGAGGTTGTTATGTCAAACGTGATAGTGACATATTAATTGTTAAATAATCTAATGTATAATTTATATGTTATTGAGCTGTTGTATTCCTCTTAGGATGATTAGTTGTATACTTTTGATGTATGTTTATTTGACGCTGTCGATTATGATAAGGGATAGTAAATAACTGGTGTGGTGGGGGTGATTTCTTGTAGGTAAAGACGTTATTCACTAGGTATATGTAGTTGGCGCTCTTCTGTTATACATATTTACCAGTTCCATGTCACGTAACATTTAACATTAGTCGGTTACTCGTGTATAGATAGTGGTAAGTGTATATTATACTATTTTACGTGATATTCGTATTTGTAATATATATATTGTACTATTATTGAATAAATCAACACGTGAGTGAATTATTGGCAAATATGTGCGAGGTAATTACTGATATCTGTGCACTTAACTATGGTCATAGTTAATTGGTTTGACGTCACCGAGATATCTTCCTGTGATATTGGTAAAAGTAGTGGACGTAGAGTTAAGCGCATCTCAAGAGAGTTAGACCAACACCTAATTTTTAAAAACAGAACTCGCTCAATATCATTTGAAACATGGTAATGACAGAATTAAAACGACCTATGTCGTCGTGTTGATTGACTCTTTTTGCTTAGACCGCTCTAATACGGGCGCATTTTTACTTTCAGTGTTTCTTAAAGAACGTGATTTCTGCACAGAGGTCCAACCACTCGATAAACAAGTGTAAACCTTTCTTAACTTTCTGTAATAATTTTGCATAAAGCTTCATAAATCTATACCTAAATTCATGCTTGAATTTGTAACTTAAATTTTGAAATGATCTTGATGCTTTACTCTATCAGCCCTCCGAAAATGTCGCAGAGGTTTTGAATCCACCCTGTAGTATATATATATCATGATATATATATATTCACCAAAGTGACTACCTCAGTATTAATAATGATGGTTGTATAAATATGTAAAAATGTAATATATATAGGTCACTTTGTAACGTTCAATATATATATATATATATATACTATTTATATTCGTTATAAACAGTTTTATAACAAATATATTTAATCATATACCGAATGCTAAATCTCTTAGTATTTTGTATTTATGTAATTTATAGACATTATTAATAATAATAAGTTTTATATATATAATTATATATATATTCACATATATATATATAATATATTTAATATACTTAATAATAATACAATATTTGTGATAAAATATATTTTTCAGAACTAAGTCATAAATACTAACTAATAATAAACCTGTTATATCATCTAGAGCTCCTATTAGTCACTAGTATAATTTATATTAATTTATATTACTATGTTATATAAACTATATATTTATCTAATATTTATCTATATATATATGCTAAGTAATGGATTGATATATATAATACTATATTTTATATATATATCAAATATAATTAAATATAAGCAATTGGGCTTTTTCGTAAGTGTGACGTAAATAAATAAATATTAATTACGAATATTGAATGATTTTAATCATATATATTAGAGTATATATACTTAGTATTATTATACATATGTATAATTATCATATATATTATTAATATATCTTGAAAATAGATATCCTTACTTATATTACTTATTATGATTAATATTAATATATATATAACTAACACTTGCCATAGAGCTTAATCATATATATATATATGTTTCTATTAATATATTATTATCATATATATCCATATATATAAGTACTGATGTTTATGTATATAACTATATATTATATATTTATATTATATATAATGTATATATAAATAATTATTAATACCATCTGATCATTACTTAAAATCTGTGGTACAGACCTTATTATACACTGTCTATAGGCCATCATATGATTCTTTTTTGTCCTTGTCTTCTAATTTTTATATTATTGAAATGGGATTCAAAATTAATATGTCAATTATTTAATGTTGTCGTATTAACATTGGATTTGAATCATCAATTTATTTATGTCAACCAAATTACTTTTCTTATGCAATAGGTCCATATAAAAAGTTCATTAAAATTATAACATAAATAAGTTATGGCTCACATCAATGAAATATCTCCTACCGGTTGCTCGTCAATCACAATGTTATGTTGATTTTAATTAACTGATCTCATTTTTTTATTTATCTTACTTATACATTAACTTCTTGAGGGTATGAACAATACTATAGGTTTCTTCTTGTACGCATTTTCTATTATTTTTACTATTTATCTTATTTTTGGCTATTTATATGCAATGAACTAAGATGCTTGCTCTTATATATATGGATAACAATTATGTTGTTTTTTGTCTCGGTATATTAGCAATTCATTTAATAGCGTTAATCAGGGTTCATCTGCAATCTCATTCATGTTCAGGAAACAATTTCTTAAAGTGTTTAATTACCAATTTAATATATAATTTAATTCAATTTAATATTTATTCTTTCTGTTTATAAATTTTATGTAACAAAAATATTATATTACTATATACTATTATATATAGTAGGTATAATATCATTTTTTTTCCTAGGGTGTATTCTAGTCCCTCCCTCCCTCCCTCCTTCCTCTTGTATCTCTGTCGGTAATTCTGCTGTTGTCTTAACTTCTGCTAAAGCTGAACTGTTTGCTCAAAAAAACTTTTCCTTCAATTCCACTCTAGACCGTTCCAGAGCAATTCCTCCTCTCTTCCTCATTTCAACTCATTAAAATGTTATTTCTGCACTTTCTGAGCTTAACACTAACAAGGAGGAGTGTGCTGAAGTAATACCTCCTGTGGACCTCAAAATTTGTGATTCTGAGCTGTACCCTGCCTTTGTAAATTGTTGCATCACTGCCTATCAACTTCAACCTTTCCCTTCTGCTGGAGGGCTGCATTCATCCTGCATGTGCTGAAGAAGCGGGACTCGTGTCAAGAATCCGTATCGTCAAATCGATTTAGCCTATGTTCATAAAGTTTTTGAATCTATTCTTATCAAGAAGATTCGGAAACATCTTAAATCTTCTAATTTTATTTCTGATTTCCAGTGTGGATTCTATAAGGAAAGCTAGACTGGTGATTCTCTTTCCTTTCTCTCCGACTCTTGACTCTCTCTGCTCTCTCTGCTCTCTCTGCTCTTCGGCATTTCGGTGAATCTCTTGCCATGGCGCTAGACATATCGAAGGAGGCCTTTCGATAAGCTCTAGAACAAAGCTTTAATTTCTCCCGTTCCAGTCGTTCTATGGCTGCTATTGTAGATAGTCACCATTTATCCTTTAAATCTATCCATAGTGATGTTCCTACAGAATTCTGTTCTATCCCAACTCTTTTTTTTTCATTTTGCATCAATGATCTATGTTACTGTATATCCTCTCCACTCTTAGGCTGATAACTTCAACACTCATCATTACTCTTTCCAATTTGAAAGACGACTTATTCAACATAAAATAAAAAATGCTAGGAGGATAGACTCGAGGCAACAAACCTCTGATCTCTCTCGTACCTATAATTTTGTTAATGAAAACATGGTTATTTTCAATGCCTCAATAACTTAGCTTCTTCTTCAATTTGCTATAATATCTTCTTTGAAAATGCAACTCTAACCTTCTTCTGTTCTTAATATTATTGATATTTTCCATTCTCCTGATCTTTTTTAGAAGGATCGCAAATGTCCTTTCTAAAAAGTTTCTAGATAATTGCTTGCTCCAAGGCTCCTTCGTACTAGACGAAGGAAGGAGTTAAAAAGCAAACATTGAGCTGTTATTTTGTGAAAATGGCAGAAAAAGTGTGGAAGAGGATCAATGAATTTAGCAGTCTATTGGAAAGTGAGCCTGATCAATCAGGTAAAAAATTTGGTAGACTCCAAGTGAGAGGCACGAGAATGAACAAAGCCATTGAACACATGAGTGCAATCACCACTTTGATTTGAGAAATGTGTAAGGAAAGAGTAAGAGGGAACAGAGGAGGCTATCACAAAACTTGAATATCTGAGCTTTGGTAGTGAATAAAAGGTGATGTCAAGAGAATGAAAGGTGACTGACGTTCAACAAAGTGAAGTTAGAGAAAAAGCCGCAAATATTGCAGAAATTAATGAAGAAAGCAGTCCGTGTACTAGAACAGATTGGTGATTCCTTGCAGGGTTGTGGAGTCGGTTCAAAAATTTTCCGACTCCGACTCCGACTCCACCCTCTTCAAAATTGCCGACTCCAACTCCGACTCCGACTCCGACCTCTTGAAAAATTTACCGACTTCCGACTCCGACTCCGACTCCACCCTTTTGAAAATTACCTACTCCGACTCCACCCTTTTCAAAATTGCAGACTCCGACTCCGACTCCGACTCCGACTACACTCTCTTCAAAACTACCTACTCCCCGACTCCGCGACTCCGGACTCCACAACCCTGATTCCTTGACGGCACAGCTCCACCACAAAGGCCGTCAACTCCCAAATGATGATAGTGGGAAGGGCTACTAGAGAACTATTTTTGGAAATAGCCAATATTGACTTCTCCGAAGATCTATTTATTTGCGCCATTTTAAATATAATGTAAAAAGATTGTGTAATGTGTAATAAGAGTTGTGGTGTGTAAAATAAAGAATACCTACTGTTTCGAACCATAGAATTCCTTGTATAAGATTGAATGCGATGATGAACGCTAATCGGGCAAGTCATTGAGTTCACATATGCAATGAAATGCTCTCTAATACAACACGTCCAATGGAAGTAATCTCATCATTCTGGATAGCTCTTCGCCCTCTCCTCTAATATATATTATATAATATATATAATATATACTATATATAATTATATATATATATACTATAGTATATATATATTTATATATATATATATATATATATATATATATATATATATATTATATATATATAATATAATATATATATATATATATTAATATATATATATTATACTATATATATATATATATATATATATATATATATATATTATATATATATATATAATTTATATATATATATATATAAATATTATATATACTATATATAATATATATATATATATATTATATCTAAATTATGATATTACTATATATATATATCACTTTATATTTGGTAGGCGGCAAATTTTTACAATCAAGCGATCATGCCGAATCTTTACAAATTAAAATTACTGTAAGAAAATAAATTATTAACAATATTAAGTAGTAAATTATCATTACGAAAAATTACACATTAGTAAATCTATATATCATATATATATATTGATATATTATATATATAAGTATGGTATTATATATATATAACTTATTAATTATATAATATATATTAATATATATATATATATATAATATATATATATATATATTATAATATATATATATATTAATATATTTATTAATATATAGTTAATATATAATATTAATATTATATATATATTATTATTAATATAATATATATATATATACAATGTTAATTACATAATTTGATATCATAGTTTTAATCTGCCTCCTTAACCTCCAATTATGCATAATCGATTTGAATCATTCGCAAAGTTTTAGCAAAAAAAGGAAAATAAACAAATGCGTACAGGTCCAAATATTAAAGATTTAGTAAATAAACAGGCTTCACACCGTTATAAATATTAAAAAAAAAGTTTTAAATCTATGTAAACTAACGTAACGCAACATAACCATACTTAGCGTATCATAACCTTACTTAATGTAATTTATTTTTATATTTATAAATTATTTACTTTTCTATTTCAGATAACATCGATTCTGGCACCATCGCGCGCATTGTACATTTTTGTTCGATAACGTAGGGTTTTTAAAAAAATTGACCTTAAGGCTTAAACTGGGAAGCAGATAAACCGACAAGAAGCCATTATAAATATATATATATATATATATATATATAATATATATAATATATATTATATATTATATTAATTATATATAATATATTATATATTATAATATATATATATATATTATATATATATATAGAAAGAGTATATATATATATTAAAATCCGGTGTGTGTGTGTACGGTGTGTGTTGGTGTGTGTGTGTCGTGTGTGTGTGTGTGCTGGTGTGTGTGGCCGAGTGTGGTGTGTGTGCGTGAGGCGCTCTCCTCAAAATCTAGGGATATGTTCGTCCCGTTTTTCTAATCAAGATATTTTGTGACAAATCCCGAATGAAACTTTATTTTTGTCTAGTTGTTCTCTTAATGCATTGGTCAAGTACTCCACTGAACCCGTTGAATCAGAGTAGAGTTTAATCTTAGACTCTACTTTATATACATACATACACACAAACATTTCATTTATATATATATATATATATATATATAATATATATATATATATAGTATATATATATATTATATATATATTATATATATATATATATATATATATATATATATATATATATTATATATTATAATATATAATATATATATATGTATACTATATGTATATATATATCTATTATAAAATATTATATTATAGTTTATATATAGTATATATATAATAATATAGTATATACTCCTATACTATTATATTATAAATAAAATTATATTTATACTATATATTTTGATATTATATAGTATATATATACTATATATATATATATATATATATATATATATTATATATATATATATATAATATACTATATATATATATATTCCGCAGTGTCACTTCTTCATCCAAAAACACAACATCAAGATCTAAAGTATTAGAAAAACTAATCCCGAATAGAACCTCTCTCTCTCTCTCTCATCATCTGAAAGATCTATGTTGTCTCTCTAAGTGCTGTCGAAGTAATATCTTTGTCTCGTTGCGTCTGTCTCATCTCAATTGGATTTTTACTCTCTTGCTATGGGGTAGGTGTGGGGGTGTGGATCTTAATTTCAGTCTGTTTTGCTTTTTTCTTTTGCTTCTACTTTTACCATCTTTATGCATTTCATTTCTTTTTATCACTAGGATTTTACAAATGACTCCGAAAATAATTTAACAGTATTAATGGTAATATATATATATATATATTAATAATATATATATATTATAATATATATATATAATATATGTAGTATCTATATATAATATTATATATACTATATATATATATTTTATTAAGGTTAAAATATATATATATAATTAATTATGTGCACCTACGATATTACTTTATAGGAAAAAACATATCATGAGATATAAAGATAATATATATAATAAGAATAAAGTTATAAATATATAAATATATTAAATATGTTAAATTATTGTATATCTATATAATATATAGATATATATGTTAATATATATAAATATCTATATATATATATACTATAGTATAATAGTATATACCTAGGTATATATGTTCTTGGCCATCTTTCCTTGTTTCCAGTTATTAAATTCTGTTCATCAAATATGGAGGGAAGCTGCACATTGTTCACTTAAAGTACCACCGATGGTTAACTCAACTTAGCATGAATTAGCTGCTTGCTGTAATAACTTTATCCTCGTTCTTATAGTAATAGTATACCTATAAGTTTATATATATATATATAAATATAGCTATATATATATTCATGTATAAGTTAGGTATATATATATATATATATAGAGGATATAATAGTAATACTTTATATATACTATATATATCTGATAAGGTGACTTGAGATAGTTAATATATAATTTGACTATTATAATTAATTGGTGAAAATTGATTAAATTAAGGGGTTTACCTAATATTACCTAATCTCACATAGTAACTAATAACATATATATATATATAATATAATAGGTATATATATAGTAATATATATCATACTTATATATAATATATATTAATAGATATGAATAAAATATATTAAATATAATATAAGTATTATATGTATTATATATAATAATATAATATTATAATTATATATAGTATATTATATATACTATATATATATATTATATAGTATGATATCTCAGGGGTATGAAATTATATATATAGTATGTATATACTATATATATTATATATATATATATAATATATAGAGTATATATATATATATATTTTATGTTATTATATTATATATATTCTAATAATATACTATATATATACTTAATATATATATATAATTACCTATTTTTGTTAAACATAACAAGCTCACCGTATAATATAGGTTATATAATATATATAATATCAATATATAATATTATATATATATATAATATATATATATATCTATATAATAGTGATATATTCATTTATGTATATAGTGCTGTCTATGATATTTTTGTAGTAGAGGTTGAATAACTTATCTTGTATAGATAGGTTATAGTTATGATTTATTATATTATACTATGAGTGTTAAACATTGGTATTAGTAGTATATATATATATAGTCCAACTACATATATATGTATATATATTATCTAATAGTATATATATTTATTATATATATATATATATAAATTATATTAAATATAATAATAAATAATATATCTCAAAAAGAGATAATACAACCGAGGACGTTAGAGCGACGGCAGGCGACATTTGCAAGTAGAAAAAACCTGGATACGCGGGATTCGAATCCTAGTTCGGAACCTAGGTAGTAATTAAGAATAGAAGTATACCTTTTTAAGGTAGCTATGCCCTTGAAGTGTGAATACTTTTAAGGAATTACTAAGACAAATTAAACATACCTATATAGTTGATATATATATAGGTATAGTAATAAATATAGTATTCGTGCTCTGTTGGTCCAGAATTAACATATGTTATTGAGTCTGATGATACAAAGATTAAATAATGTGTATATAGGATTTTTTTATTTAAGCTTACTCTTTATTACAGATGGTAATTTTTAAATTTTAAAATAGATTCAATATATATATATCCATAATTTATTATATATATATAGTTAATAAGTTAGTATATAGCATAGATAAATGATAAACTTTATATATATATCTTATCTTACTGTATAATATCTATAATTTATAAGTAATATTATATATATATATATATATATATAGTATATATATATATATAGAGTCATATATATATATATAGTATAATATATATAGTATATATAGATACCATGTACTATATATATATATAAATATATATATATATACTATATAATACTAAGTTAGGTATCATATAACAAGAAGGTAAACAAGAAATTTCTTGTATATATATTTAAATATAAAAAATAGGAAACTTCATTCTATATATATATATTAGCTATTATTATAGTAGTAGGCTCCTATAAGTATATATGAAATAGTCTATATATTATAGAGGATACAAAATATCAGAGTGCATACTATTTAGTACTTATATATATATTAATATATA
>JABUQX010078438.1:37500-40000 GCA_015478945.1 Trachelipus rathkii
AATAGACTCCCCCTCAACAAACAACCCTTTATCCTAGAATCGACATTTGATACCCACATGACATTTACAACACACATTAACAATATCACTTCAATATCACACAAATTAAATGCATTGAAAACACTAACTGGAAAAACTTGGGCCAACAGAAAAAAACTCTTGAAATAGTCTACAGACAATACATCCACCTACTCCTAAATTATGCATCATGTACATCACCTACTTGGTTCCTGAAATATTACAATCCAACAATAAAAAAATATATATTGTTCAAAATAAAGAATTTAGAATAATAACGGGCAGCCTTCTTACCACACTCATCCATCATCTAAGAGCTTTAGAAAAAATTCTTACTATAAGAGAGGTCATCTTGACATGATCAACTGTCAATTATACAGTAAATCCCAATCTAAAGATCACCCCCTACATCAAACATTCCACCAACCCCCGAACCAAGAACAGAAAAAATCCCACCAATATCATATTACTATAACATGTTCAATACCCTTCTCCACCCCCCCCATACCCAGATACTTTCATCTCTAAACACATTCATAAATAGATAACCCTAAGAGCAATCTCAGCATACCTAAAATAACACCTTACTTCAAACACGGTAACATTTAATATCTCCTACAGAGCAAACCTTGAAGCACAAAACTCGTTATGTTGTGCCGTCTTTGCGATGGGTACCCCCACCCTTTAAGAAATATAGATTTACAATAAATAAAGCACCCTCTCCACACTGTCAAAGACTTCAGAAGACACAGGACATCTTCTGTTAGACTACCCAACTCTGGCAGATATGAGACTCAACAACATTATAATTTCATTGACGGATCTCTGGACCTTCCCGGCTAGGATGGTACAATATCTTCAGGAAGCTCGCTTCTCGAAGGAGGGGAATGGGAGCGACAAATTATATAGTATTATATATTATATATAATATAATATACTAATAATATATATATATATTAATTTATTATATATATATAATATATATATATATATAATTATATTATATATAATATAATAATATATATAATATATAATATATTATATAATTATATAATTATTATATATAGTTATATACAATATATATACAGACATTAAATAGCAGCCACTCTATCTATAGTTCTATATTCTATAAATAATTATATATATATTATATATATATAATATATATATATATATATTATATATATATATATATATATATAATATATATATATATTATATAATATATATATTATAATATATATATATATATAAAACTGAACTAAATTAAACAATTCCTAATAATAGAAAGGTCTATTATGGTACCATGAGATACCCTGTCACTAATTTCTTTTTGGGTAACGAAGTACCGTTAAAAGGTTCTAAATAGACTTTCTACTATATTATATAAATATATAATATATATAATATATATATATATATATATATATTATATATATATATATATATATTATATATATATATATATATATATATATATTATAAAGAGAATTAGTCTGGTTTGCAGGCAATTATTAAGTTAATTGTAATATTAATTAGTGAAGAATATGAGTTGTGAAAAGTTAAGTCTGAGCAAATGTCTCGTTCGCTTTGTCTTTATGGAAGGAAAGAATTGTATTTCGAAGCCTAAAATGGGATTCATTTTCTATGGCCAATGGAGGAATGTGAGTCCTGTGACGATGCCTTCAGTTAACCTATTGTTTTATTTGTAGGGTGCTTGTTTGTTTCTTTGTTTGTTTATTATTTTCTTGAATGTGTTTGTTTGTATTGCTTTAAATTTATTTATTTGTTTTTTGTTTTCTTGTTTTTTTTGTTTGTCTTTGATTTTTTGCTTGAGTGTGTTTGTTGGTGTTTTAAGTTTATTTTTGTTTGTTTGTTTTTAGATTGAATGTATTTGTTTCAGTTTTAAGTTTATTTGTTCGTTCAAAGTGTTTGTTGGTGTTTTAAGTTTATCTGTTTGTTTCTCTGTTTGAATGCGTTTAGGTGTTTGAAGTTTGCTTTTGTTTTTTGGTTTGAATATGTTTGTTTGTGTTTGAAGTTTGCTTGTTTATTTTTTTATAAACTTTTACTAATTTTTTATACAATTTATTTTCTTTTATTTTATTTACTTTTGTGCTTTTTCAATTTTAACTTTTTGTTTTGTTTTCTTAGGAATTTCCTTACTTTTTGGTCAACGTCTATATATAATATATATATATATATATATATATATATATATATAGTATATTATATATATATATATATATATATAATATATATATATAATAAATATATATATATATATAAAAAATATATAACATACATACATAATACATAACATACATACAAATAAAAAACTTACTTTAATCAATACAACATACAACATACATACATTACATACATACATAACATACATACATACATACAACTCAACATACATAACAACATACATATCAGTACATACCATACATACATACATAACATACATACATACATACATACA
>JABUQX010078439.1:0-2500 GCA_015478945.1 Trachelipus rathkii
CTATTATTAATAATATTATTATTATTATTATTATTATTATTATTACACATATTATTCTTTCTTTCCTCACTTCATTCAACAAGGTACATACTGTCTCCTATCATATATATATATATATATATGAAAGTATATATATATATATATATATTTCATATATATATATAGGTATATATATACAATATATATTAATTTATTTATTTATTTTTTATTTATTTATTTATTAGTTTGTTTTTTATTGTTTCGAAAAAAACTTCGGTTTTTTTTCCACGGTGGAGGAAGAGCGACCCTTTTACCGTGGGAATTTTATCCAATATTTTCCCACGAACATTCGGCAATAGGCAAACATTTGCCATCCAAAACCCATCTTTGAATACAGCGATATATCTCTCAAAAATGCAACAAACAATGAATTTTAATTCGATTTTCTTTCGATTATATTTTTCAATGTAAAAGTCAACCAGAGCACGTAGAAAGACGATTTAAACATTGATATAGGGGTAGAAAACATCGATAAATCGATTCAAACCATCAAAAATGATCTATTGATTATTTAAAACCTTCTAGGAACCAAAAACCCCCTTTGGGGGCTCCGGCCCCACTTTTGGGGGTAAAACCCTTGAGTTCAGGCTCAAAAACCTCTGAAGTCGGTCTTCCAGACCTTAAATTCGGTCTCACCGACCTTAAAAACCCTAACCTTGGCACGTCAAGCTTAAAAAACCAAATGTTGCAAAATGTTTGCAACATTTGCAACATTGCATGCAACTTCCGGAAGCCGGTTTGGCCGTCAGTTGTCCACCCCTTACTCACGAGGTTCAAGAAATTTGGTTTTGTACCTATTATTTAGAGAAGTTGCCATTGCAAATGCGTCATCATTTTGCAGAGTTCGAAATCTATAATCTATTTCCAGAATGAGTGTTTCTGTCATGTTTGAAAGTACCTTACTTTTAATATATATATATATATATATATATATATATATATATATAGCATATAGCATATAACATATAAAGAGAGTTATGTAGTAGGTATATATATATATATATATATAGTAGGTATATATATATATATATATAAGTATAGTATAGTTATATAAAGAGTATATGTATATAGCGGCGTGTTGCTACTACATATAGTATATATATGGGTTGGCCAGACGACCAAGACTCTGCTCTTATCCCCCCTTAATTGGTCCTTTTTAATTACTGGGCCCCAATCTCATTTGTTGTAGAATGAGAGCAAGTTTCTTTAGTCTTTATTTAACAACAAGTCACAATGAGAATGGAGTTTTCGTGAAGTGATAAATCACAAGATGTTTCAATATAATACAAGTCGTATAATAATGATTGTTATATTTATAATATTTTGTCTAGTTAATAATGCAATAATAATAGAGGAGAGCTGCAGCCCTCCTTCCCGTGTGTGTGTGAGAGATCGAAGCTGCGCGCGTGTGCAATCCCTGCTTCACTCTTGGCATTTGCCTCATCCCCACATCTGCAACAAGTGCAGAAGAGCAGGTAAAAGGAAAATCTGGGCTCCTCTCTGGAAACCTCCTGTTGTTCTCAATCGTAAATAGCATTTACCGGTTCTAGCAGCATTGTACATGAGAGATGAAAATCCGTCTCTTACATAGGTGTACAGTGTATTTTAGGCACGCATGCATGTGCGCACATTGATTGGTAATTAATTGCTTATTAACGTCACCAGTCCATCTTGGTGATTCCGGTTGCCAAAGAAATAGGAAAGCTTTAATTAGATTGGTACAATATAATTTCCTTTCATATTTCTTTAGAACACCCAAATCCTTCTGAGAATGGAGTCAGATAAGAAAGAGAGAGAGAGAGAGAGAGAGAGAGAGAGAGAGAGAGAGAGAGAGAGAGAGAGAGAGAGAGAGAGAGAGAGAGAGATGCAGGAAGAGAAGATAAGAGAAAGGTGGAACACTACAAAGATGAAATTTTAGGAAAACATTGATTTACCCAACAATGACTTTTACAATAAAATACTAAGTACTTTGTCGTCAATGTTTATAAAGTTTACCAATATTTTTTTTCCATTTTCTATGACTTATAAGTTGGTTCTGAGTCTCTCAACTTTATGATTTCGTTACCTATCTGGGTTTCTGAATAAAAATTTACATAATTCTTTCCTCCATTGGCGCCGATGAATGAAAGTATTATTCTATTTTGTCTTCAAAGTTCCTTACAAATAGTGAAAACGATAATATGGTATTCATTTTATCTCCTTCATTTATGCTTCTCTGCTTATTTGAGTCTTTTGTTTTCTTCCCCCTCTTCTCTCTCTTTTTTTTTATGACTGTGAGTGGATTTGGTACGAACTCATGGTTGTTTTTCTTTTGACCAGCTGTTCCGTACTCGGTCTTCATATGGGAGGAAAGATGCTGAGATTTTACCTCCCATTTTCTTTCGAATCTGTAGCTTGATTTTCATTTTTGGGTAATCTTTTACATAATAAATTTTAATTTGGAAATTAGTGGATAGGACTA
>JABUQX010078439.1:7500-17500 GCA_015478945.1 Trachelipus rathkii
CCCTAGTGCGAGCCACTTGCTGTTGCGTTGGATATCTTTCAAAGAAATGTAAATAGAAAGAAAGGCATTAATGAAAAGGAGAAAACGAGTTTTTTATATCTATTTATAGATTTAAAGAATAAACGTTGGCCACCTATGATTGCTGCTACTTATCAGTCGAAGAAGAAAGAAAGAGAAAGATAGAAAGAGAAAGATATATCCAAAACGAGGGAAGTTTGAAATCAAAGTTTTGTACAAGCCTCTATTGAAAAAGCTTTTGACATGTCTAGGGCAACAGCAAAAGGTTCACCGAAATGGCTAAGAGAAAATTTGTTATTGTCAGAGAGAAGATACCAGTAGAGATTTGAGGCTGAAACTATACTGGCACTCTGAGATAAGATAAGAAGAATTAAGATGTTTCCAAATCTATCTGATAAGAATAGACTCGAAACATTTTGAAAAATGATCGGTTAAAGTGATAGGATGAAAGTCTGCGGACAGAAAATTGTCTCCCTTTCTCAGTACAGGCTTATGAGCCCATGCCTCCAGAAGGAAGATAAGATCCAAGTTAATAAGCAGAGACAAGGTAAGCTGCAAGTGATGAAACAAAGGGTTTGAGAATTACTGGAGGACCGTCGGGTATATACCCTTTCTTCCTATTAAGCTCAGATAGAGTATAAATAACATCTTTAAAAGAAATTACAATGTTAGGCATAGTTTGAGGGCGGTAGAGTTGGAGGAATAGCTCCCGAATGGTCTAAAGTTGAATTAGAGGCAATGGTTTAAGAGAATTTTTCAATTTTTGCAGAAGGTAAAGCATCATTGATACCATTGGAAGAACCTAGAGTAGGTAAGATTAAGAAGCGAAGTTAGAGTTAACATTTTTAGAATAATATCTTAAAGGTCGTGTGAAGAATGAGGAATATCACAAGAATCTTTAGAGAACCAAAGTAGAAATACAGTCAGGAACGTTCGCCTTCTTCGTGCTGAGCTTAGAGTGAGCGGAAGTAACGACTTTAGTAGAAATTACAGTGTTAGGAATAAATGGGTTGAAGGTTTGTGGAGAATGAGGAATATCACCAGAATCTTCTAAGGTGGAATTAGAGTCAAAGGTTTCGGCAAAAATTTCAACTCTAGCGGAAGGTAAAACGGCAGTTGTGCCATCGGAAGATACTAGAGGAGAGAAGAGGAAGAAGCAAAGTTAGAGTTAACGTTTTATGCAAAATCCCTGAAAGGACGAAAGGAAGAAGAATCAGAAAGATTATTGCATTTTCTACGGAGAATAGATTTTGCACGATATCTATACGGTAATTCCTGAATGCAGCGTCAGTATTATAGGGACCTATTTTGACGATGTCGAACATTCATTACTAGACGAATGTTTTTTGGTACTTTCAAATAATTCAGTGCTTTCAAGAATTTTTAGTGTGCTTTTGACGCCTGAAGCAATAAATTTGAGGTTTTCGAAGCTTGGAAGACTGTTTTCGAAGATTTTGAATCTCAATTTGGGAACTATAATCCCTCAAAGGGGGCGTTGGGTCTCCTTGATCGGTTTTGAAGGTTTCAAATGATTTTTAGATTACATCTGATGATTTTATTTGATTCCTCATATCTAGTTACCTCCAATATGACGACTTTCTACGAGCTTTAATTTGGTTAAATGTGTTGAATTTCATAATCAATAAAAATAATATTAATTCACAAATTGTAACAGTAGTAAATCCTCTGCATTTAATTAACATAAAAATTCTAATATAATATATAGATTTTAAAACAGACTTTCCTCTAAAGTAATTTTTTTATATAACAATTAAGCTAAATACCTGAAGCATTCCATTGAATAGTTTCCAGATCTTAATAGCAATATCCTTTATTTCGAATTCTGCATAACTCTTTTAATAAGACCTGGGGATCATTCCTAGTTTCGTTGGAAAGATGGTCTTATAAAACACAAATCAAGTATCACAGAAATGTCTTGGCATTTCCCAATGTTTTACCTAAATCTGAAATATCAAAGCAGTTAGTTTGGTATGAATAATATTAAATTTTCTAATTCCTAATTTGTCACACACACGACACACACACACGGGAAATCACACACACACACACAGGACACACACATAAGTATATATATATATATTATAAGTATATGATATATATATAATATATATATATATATACTATAGTATAATTATATAATATAGTATATATAATATATTAATAATATTGTATATATATAATATATTATATAATATATATATATATATATATTATACTATAATTATATATATATATATATATATATATAGTAAATATATATATATTATATTAGTATATATATAAAGTATTTATATATACTATATATATATATATATAAACTATAGTATATATATATAGGATTATATATATATATTTATATATATATATATATCATATATATAGTATAGTATAATTATATATATTATATATATATTTATATATTATAATATATATATTAAATAATTAAATTTATATAATTATAATATTAATTTATATATATATATATATATACTATATATATATTATATATATATATAATATTATATAATATATATATATATATATATACTATATGACGCTGATGATTATAAATAGTTTGTTTTTTATTAATGGAATGTATTCACACAATATAATATACTATATATTGTTGATTGTTATTTATCAAAAATATTGATGAAAATCCGAAAGATATAAATTCGATGTTATAAAAATTATATTGCAAAAATAAATGCGAAAATTAAATTTTGAATCGAAAAATTAAATAATGTAGAGAACAAAATGCTTCGTTACTTATGCTTCCGGTTTAAAAATGCGATTTTAGTTTTTGTAAATAATTTATTTTATGTTTGTAGATCATTAGAATCCAGTATAATATATTATAGTATAGTATATTATATATATATTATACTATTATATATTAGTATTTATATATATAATTATTATAATATATTAATGTATATATATATATAGTATATATATATATATATATATATGTTAATATATATTATATAATTATATATATACCTATATATATATATATATATATATTATATATATATAATATATAAATACGTATTATATTATTGGTAGTATAGTAATAATCTAAGTATAATATATATATAGTAGTTAATTATATATATATATATTATATAAGTTATATGTATTACAGTTTGTCACCTTACCACTCACTGGCAGAATCCAAGTTCAAAAGAGAATGCATTAGAATGAGTTAACATCTAACGCGCAAAATTCGCAATTGAAGCACAGGCGCAGGTATTAAAAGGAGGGAGATTAACTCAGGCAGGAAGTACGAGAGAGGAAAAGAAGGTCCACCAGAAAATAGAGGTGTCTGAAAAGGACGTGAAAGCAACCGCAGCAAATACCCGGAATTACTAATGTCAGCAATAAACTCATGTGTGGGATATGAACTTTTCTGTTCTCTTCTCTCTCCTCTACGAAGCCCGTCTTAAAGGTGCGTAGCACGAAGAGTGGTCAGTTTCCTCGAGCACTTGCCCTCTGCGGTACCGCGTATAGGAGAAAGCAGACCCAAGCTCAAACAACAGTTCATAAAGCTATTGCTTTTGACATGACCCTATCCAAAGCCGTGTGAAATCAAGAGCTTCCCCAAGATTTAGAGAAGTACGACCATACATAGGGGGTGGGACCCTTTAATAGTGGGGTAACTTAAGAAGAGAAAAACAAAGTCTCGCAGTTTATGAACAGAAGATTTTTTTATCCCTCCCTAGCAACCATTGCTATGTAAGGTTTCAAAGATTTTTTGTTTATGTTAAAGCCAAGGATGTTTATATTGTCAACAGGAGAGGGAGAGAACCATCGAATGAAACAGGAGAAGATTAGGTAGTGGTCTTAGAGAGCGAGATTTAAAGCTGGGTTTTAAAAGAAATTAAAGTTTCACAAGGGTGAGTACAGTCCCAAACGGGAATATTCTATCCAGATATCACGGGAAACAGAAATCGAAAATATAGACGAAAGAAATTCTAGATGTCAAACACCTGGGAAGTCAGATATAAAGCGAGATGAAGAACGAGGCTCGAGCTCCTTCAGCATAGACGAGTGATAAAGTTAGATGTGCAGACTGAGCAGATCATTATAAAAAGTAAGAAGTAAAAGGGGAGTAAGATAGAACCCAATTACACGCTGTTAACAAGGAAGTGACAGAAATATAGATTGCCGCTGCAGTTTAAAGATAAAAGACAAATATGTGAAGGCGATCTTCGAAAGAGAATAGGCTAGATATAGGTTAGTATTAGATCAAAGCGAGGTATGATGAAATATTGCCAAAGAGTTAATGGTGTTGGCATTGATGAAAGATTGGACCGAGGTTGCCATATTGAGTCTCTGTTAAATGCTTTGGAGTAGTGTCAAGCGTGCCGTCACAAGTCAGAGCCTCCCCAATTTTTTCCTAAGGGCGGTAAAAGCGCATTATATCTGGGCTATGTTGCAATAGAAAAATAGATAGTCCGTCCAATAATACTCGTAGCTCGAATTGGCCCACTAGACTTAGTGTGATATAACGGTAAAGAGACGGTGAATGACCCATGGATGGAGTATATTTATGAATATGAGTCTATTATTGAGGACAGGGGAGGTTCATAAATTGAGCTTATGAGAATGAGCATAACGAATAAGATATGAGGTTGATATATACAGATGGGAGACAATTACCTGGGATGAGTGTTAAGCGAGAGTATGCTAATATGTAGGTGCAGTGATAATGAGCTGGTCGTGCGGCGCTAGTACGCTTCAGTAGGTGGAGATGCGTGAGCATAGTGCGGGGGTACAAATCGCGAGCTCGTGATTCGTCTCCAGCAGTAACTAATCTTGATGATCTAAGAGGATGACTCGTTATCTTGCAGATATACTTACGCGTTGACGTGCCTCGATTCAGACATGTAGGAGAAAGATATGTTTAGTATATGAGTTAGTGTGATAGGCATAGGACGTACTTAGCTGTTAAGACTCAGGACGGTGCCCATCTCAGAAGTCAATCCCTCAAAACTCGGGGGAAAATGCCATCCGTGCCAATCCATCCTCCTACACTTTCATAAGATTTCAAAATTCCAATGGCCCCAATGAAAGTATTATAGCAAGTCATTTTTGACTCAATGATAATTTCATTGAGGGTATAGCCACCTCGTATAGACGAGGTTTCGTGTGGCTGCATCGCCGCATGGGTGGGGCCGCCACCCCTGCAAGTTGTTTTTCTGGTTTATGAGTTTTTTCTGCACTTTTAATATTTTTCTTTTCAAAGAGACAAAGTTTTTTTTTTTAAAATTTCTCTTCTAAACATTAACTACAAATTGTTTTTGAAGGTAGCAGGGTCTCAGTTCAACACAGGGTTTAACCTCGACAACATTTCTTTGAGTGTGACTTCGTCTTTTCAAGAGTCATTTTCTATTTGTAAACAGTTAAGAACTATTAAATATTTATTTTGTTTAAAGTTCTAACTAATTTTTTTAGAAAAAATGTTAATTAATCAATAGATCAAGCGCTAATCAGCCAAGATCCTACCCCTTCCCTGTCATCTGTAATCAATTCGCCGAGATGTGGAGCGATCGATTCGAATAGTAAGTCATCTGGATTCAATGTGGATGGAAGTGTTGGCGGGCTATGTGAAGCTAAGCACTACTCAAGGCATACAATTGATATTTATTTCTTGGAAGTTAAATCAAGCATAAGCAAATAAAATGGATAGGTGCAGCTCTTATTAAATGGGACCGTATCGAGCGCCTGGATACTACTGTGATTTCTAAGATTCTGATACATCGCCTAGGTATTGTTAATAAGTGAGACATGATAAGATGAGTTTTTTACAATTAAGTATGCGCGATGAGATAATCATTGACGTAAGCGTTCACTTACCGTGTAATGTTGCGTGCCATCTTTTCCTCGCAGTACGTATCTACGATGCTTGTGCTATGGAGATGGTAGGTTGACAATCGGATTAAGTGGGCCTGTTGACGTTAGTTACTGAATACTTATTCCTTAAAGTCGTTGATCGCTTCTGTAAATTTATGTATTTACAATGTTGGTAGATAAATCACAGTAATATTATCAAGTAGTATACTAGCTATTAATATGTACTGTTATTTCACCTTTAGGTATCTTGACTTGATATCTGATATAGGTGATCCGCTTATATATAGTATATAAGATAGAGCCTTAGCGTATACTATTGTGCTAGTTACAGTTGATCGCTTATGATCATAGTAGGATCGTTTAACATGAAGTAGTATCCGTAGTGAAATTGGTTTGAATATGCTTATAGTATGATTTCTTTGATATATAGTTATTGGATACTCTTAAGTCTAGCACGTCGGTAATACGTTTACTATTTACTTATGTACGTTGTATAGGTTTGCCTATGGATTGATGAGTCGATTAGCTACATGTCGTCGGTATGGCTCGACTGTACGTTCAATTTAGTGTGACGCACTAATAGCATATAATTATGTATTGATCAATAAGATGTACTATATAATATAGAGTATGGATCTAATAGCGTAAAGTGGTCTCTCATAGGGAGGACTTGCTTTATGAGGGATGCTAGTCGTGAGAGCTTATCTGTGTATAGAATAAGGTAGATACTTATATCATAGCAATTATCATAGGTACGTGAGGTAGTCCTAGTTATTAAATGTTTATGAATATGTAAGCTATTAATCACTGTTGTATGAGCTCTGTGACGGATGGAGTTGCGTCGTGTTTGTATGGTTGAGCTGGATCTTAGGTTCAGTGTATATATATATAGAGTATTATATAGTTGGAATGTAACTATAATTGAAGTACGTAGACACACGTTTGATGTGTGACTAGTATGTTGGGTCTCACGTAGGACAGCGTGAGATTTAATATAGATTGATGGAAAGAATGGATTCTATACGATCATATTAGGCGACGATCGTTATCATGAATGTGAATGGCGGGATTTACTATATGTACTGATGCGAGGGTCAAGATGTTTATGACAGATAGTCTTAAGAGAATGACGGCAGTTTATGGTACGGTTATTATCCAGTCTGTGTGAGTGTTTACTGGATCCCAGATAATATGAGTACTTGGTATGTCTACGCTAGGCCTAGATTGAATTCGATATCGTTTATATATCGCGACTATTTGTTAAGATAGTCGTTGCGCGACGTAAGTGATTGTTATAATAGTGTAACTTAATTATGAGATGTGGCAGTCTCAGCTTAGCGTATTCGATAGTCGTGCGTGATATTTAGCGCATGAATTAGTGTACGAGTGGATTGAATTTACTATATTTGATGTAATGTGGCTGTGGTAGATGGCGAAGTTAGAGGGTAGTGTAACTAAGCTAATTAGGTTGCGTATAGTTGATAACTGGAATAAGTATTGTCCCAGTGCGACGAGTAATTATATCATTGTAGCGTTTATATCAGTAGTGATATACGAGAGGGTTTAAGTGAGTAAGATGAGTGTAGAACAGCTACTTTATAGAGTGTTCTGGATGGTATATATAATGCTATATATGTGTAATGATTCGCCAGTACGTAGTAAGTCCTAATAAGCTATGTTGTAAGTGAATAGATGTATGTTGACGTGAATGGAGAGGCTCGCATTATAATTCAACGAGTATGTTGTTGGGAAGTCTACGCGTGTTCGAGTGTCGTGCCTATATACTTATTACTGGGAGATATATATATAATATATTATATTATTAAGTGGTGCTCGGATATAGTATATACTCTTGTAGATGGATTAGTAGTGTGCAGTCCGTAGCGCTTTTAGCGTTATTCCCGGTGTGCATCGTACCCGTACGTGGGCTATGCTATATGAACTTTAGGAGAGTGTAAGACTTTGGGTCGATCAAGTACGGTTGTAGGTAAATAGATGATGAGGTGTGATTAGTAGTGTGGGGCAGCTAGAAGTATGTGGCTAATGATGGGGTCTCTACCATCAAATTTGGATGGTGTATTGGTAGATGAGTGGTCTATCAAAGTACTTAGGGGGCCTAGATAAGTCGTATTGATCAGCCGTTGTAACGGGCGTGTTGTGCTTGGTATTTTTAAGGTCATCACTCAGGTATTGCTATTTATATGTGTACCATTGAACTGGCGGTTAACCGTAGCGAATATAGAGATGAGAACAGCTTGCGGATGCTATGAATCTTAGAATGAGCATTTAAGGGACTAGTGGCTGAAGCGTGCGTATCGTGCATCTGATGGCTCGAGCAGAGTAGTTATGTTTGATGTATAGGCGCACGACCCGTGGATTGAGGGAATATTATAAAGATTATGACGGTGCCGCTGCCTGATATTATGTCGAGATAGCGCTTATTGGAGAGCGGTAGTTGCGGTATTGACTGACTCTATACATAGAGTTAAGAGGCTAAGGGGTGACCGTAGTCGTTGATTCAGCCGTATGAGCGACTTGACGGGGACTCGCTATAGTTATAAGCTCTGGCAACTAAGGCGTGTAGTAATCTGGAGCCACGTTGCGGTGAGCTTAATATGTGTGAGAACCGCTATGGCGAGGTAATTGCGTACCAGTTAGCTAGTACGTACGGTACTATTTGATTAGAGGCGTGCAGGGATCAGATCATATGTGCGATGTAGTATATCGATGGATGTGTACGGATACTCATCTTTGTTTGTGTATGCTAATCCTACACGTACTAAGTGTGCGTGTCTAATCATAGTATGGTAGGAAAGTATCTGATATGGTTAGTACTATAATATATATATATTAATATATATATAGAATTTATATATATTAATATATTATATATATATATATAGCTAATTTTCAGTAGCGTATAGTATGACTTTATATTCTTCTAGATCGTCGTACGATACATCACTGTGTATCATTAAAGTATGCACATACTAAATAATATGTATCATCTAACGCTTTTAACTTGTAGCTGATGCTAAGGTGAATTTAGTAACTCATTGTTTAATGTACGTGTAACTTGATACGGGTCTTGGGACTATGACTGGCCGGTTTTATAGTATAGATATGTAGGTGACTCTAGATACGTCTGGTTTTATAATCTGAAGCTATTCATTAACGCATAGTATGGGAGGCGATGATTGACGTAATTATTATCTGTTCTTCAAGCGTGATAGTTTTAATATATAATATATATATATTTAGTATATATATTATAATAGTTTATATATTATATATATAATAATAATATATGTTTTAAAAATGTAATATACCAAACACACATATTAAGTTTTATTTATATAATATATATATATATATATATATATATATATATATATATATATATATATATATTATATATTATATATATATATATATATATATATATATATATATATATATATATATATATCACTCTTACTAATTTTTATTCTGCTCGGAATCGTTGAAGGGATATTATTCGTCAGGCTAAGCATACATTCACTAAAAGAAAGTGCGACAACCTGCTTGGTTCTCCTACTGATAAAAGTTCCTAGCCCCTTGCCAAAAACATATCTAACAACTTTTGTAAATCTGTCTTTCCTCCCCTTATTCGCTCTGACGGTCCTGTTGCTAACTCTCCTTCTGATAAGACCAATCTCTTCGGCATCCTTTTTTTCATCTAATTCTACCCTGGACGATTCTGGCATCCCTCTTCCTACTCCTCCTCTCAGGTTTCCCATGTCTTTACCTGTAATTACACATGATCGTGTGTATGGGATCCTGAGTTCTATGAACGTCAGGAAGGCTAGTGGCCCGGATGGCATTCCTTTTGTAAACTTAAACTATTAAATATTTATTTTGTTTAAAGTTTAACTAATTTTTTAGAAAAAATGTTAATTAATCAATAGATCAAGCGCTAATCAGCCAAGATCCCTACCCTTCCCTGTCATCTGTAATCAATTGGTTAAGCGATTAAAGTCATGGTCAATTGATTGAAGTTTTGTATAAACTCAGCATAAAGATATTTTTTTTATACAAACATTACATAAAATTACTAAACCAT
>JABUQX010078440.1:0-5000 GCA_015478945.1 Trachelipus rathkii
TTATATTTTTATTTAATTATTAACTTTAATTAATATATATATATATATGATTACTAATGATATTATTATATGTTATTATAGTTATAATATTACTATATTCATAATATATTAATAATTATATATATATAATATATATATATAATATATTATATATATATATAATATTAACTATATAATATATATATATTAATATATAATTATATTAATATATATTATATTAATATTAAATATATAATAATTAAAGTATATATCATATATATAAAAATTATATCTATATATAATTATATAATATTTTTATTAATATATATATTATAATATAATATATTTATATATTATATATATATAATATACTCACTTGAATATATAATATATACTATATATATATATTATTAATATTATATATATATAATATATATATATATTATAATATATATTAATATATATATATATATATTAAATATATTATATATTAATATATTTATAATATTAATATATAATATATATTAACTATATATATATATATAATATAATAATAATATTAATTAATATATATATATAATATATGATATTAATATATTAATATATATATATAATATATATATATATTATAATATACTTATAAATTATAATATATATTAAATATAATTAACTAACTATATATATAATAATTATATATATTATATATATATAAATATATATAATTAATTATATATATATAATATATATATTATATTATAATAATATATATATTAATTAAATATATATATATATTAGTAAGTATATACTCGGGTGGTATGCTAAGTGTAGTCTGAGTAATGGCTGTCAGTATTTGCACGCTTAGGGTCGTGAGTTCGAGTCTCGTCAAACGGGGTTTGTACTTTCGACTAGTTCACTACAGGACTGGAACTACAGAATAAAATTTGAGCTGTTTGTAGGAAGATTTTCACTGTATAAATATCATTACAAGTATATTTAATACGGACATAGTGTATTATTATAACAACTTAAATCATGCATATACCCCTCACCTCACTCACTATACCATAGCTACAACATAATATCTAATATACTCAGGTATTAAAATACCTTTAATATAACAAACTAAGACATCACCTACATTCCTAATTATCGCACTACACGCATCACAGTAGGTTCTGTGAGTCTCAGAAGCCTATAGTCACATGTACCACTGAGATGGCTTTGGAATATCTTGAACTTGGTTCTAAGTAAAACTGATTGCTGGGGTTACTACCCCTGATAACTATGAGTGACACCTATCCACTCTATTGTAATGGACCCAACTTGGTACGGGAAAATACATAAAATAGTAACCTTTCCCCTGATTTGTCGTGGTAAAATAACTAACTAACTATAACTAATATATATATAAATTAATATATATTATTATATATTATATATATATATATTATATATAAATATATATTATAATAGTATTATATATATTATATATATTATATATATATATATATATATATATATTATTATATATATAATATTAATATATTATATATATATATTAATAGATATATAAATACATATAACTGAGTAGTCAACCATAACAACATTATTTTTTATTTAAGATAAAAGAGGTCTCTTCTCTGTTATATAATTATTTTTATATTTACAATTACAAACATGAGTATAAGTATAAGTGACACAAGCACACTTCCAAATATCTATTAGCTTTTAGACAATAACTGAATATTAATGTGCGCGCTTATATCACATATTATATAATTATAATATCATGCTAGCTTAGTTGATTTGATCCTAATAACTAATTTTAAATATTAATATTATAAAATGAATTAAGTATAACGCATTTTTAATATCACTGTATAGCTACTGGGCTTAGGCATCTAATTCTAGGAGGGGCGTGTAATCAGTTATTAATCGTCCGATGCAAGGAACGAAGCAAGCCCCATATGGATGAAAGTAAAGACTACACTATACATAAGTATCTATAAAGTAATATTTTTATATTGACATTTTCCTACTAAATAAACGTGCAATTTATATTATTTTAATATATATATGCATAAAAAAATTTGAAATTTTATATAAATATTATTACATTCGTTAATTATATTTATATATTAGCAAATATATAATATAATAAATATTATAATACAAATACATATATAAAATAAAATATATGACAATCACCAACATCTTCCTCCATGCCTGGAATGTAATAGGTGCAGATTAACTTGCATCCACAAAGAGGAAAACTAAGTAAAAGTAGTAGAGAAAAATAATAGATAGAGCATCGAACACGAACCCCAGCTCTTAACTGCCTTACACCCTCTAAATATATAACTTATGGGTAGTGGAAGTCTATCAGTCAGTCATAATATTCTACCCGAGCCAAGAAGAACTTCACGAGATCGCGAACGTGAACCCCTCATCATATAGTGGCTATCATTCGTCCAATGTGCAATCACTTTCTTTTTCGAGCACTAACTCTGCCAAACTCACATTTCCCTCCTTCAGGCATTCCTTTACTGACTCAATTCACTCTTTCTACGGCCTCCCAGCCTTCCCAACACTCACCACTATACATCCGACTAACCAACCAACTATCATCCATTCTTTGGGGTTGGGGAACCGCTACCTCTTATTTATACCCTAGGAATTCTTATGCATGCCGTAATCGATCTTGTATCTTCCACCGAAATTGTATTAATCATCTGGATAAATAGTGAAAGAGGAGAGAGAGACGTGATGGATATATTTAGAAAGGGTAAATTTGATGTTTGGTGGGATTGAAATAATGATGAAAGGATGCAGTATAAATGTGGCTTGGGGTGAAATGTGTCTGTGCTGGAGTGGAGGGGGAGGAGAGGAGTTGCGATTCTCTATGGCACATATGTATGGTGGATTTTGTAAATTGTTAAATTTAACTTTGAAAAGGTCAAGGTATGTGTAGTTGTAACATATGGTCCATCTAAGTGTGATGTTGAGCAAAGTGAGACTTTCTGGGATAATCTGAGTGATGTTTTGGACGGAGTGAGTAGGGGCTTCAGATTGATTGTGCTGAGCAACTTAAATGGTTTGATTGGTGATCGAAAAAGGGATGGTATAACAGATGCCTTTGGGGTTGCGGAAGATAATGAGAATGGTAGGAAAGTGATTGATCTGTGAGGAGAGGTATGTGTGTGTAAATTCTACATTTTTCGGGCACAAGAGTATTCAAAGGTATACGAGAGTTGTAGGCAGAGATTTTTTTTAAGTAGATGTACAGGGACCTCCACAGCACACAAGAATGCGGCTTAATCGTGTTAGTAAACTAACGACAGGGGAAATCCCTAACCGAACGAAACCAGAACAAGGCTGAGATGATTAAATCTTATACAAGAAGTTCAGATCCAACAGGAAGGCAAAAACTCCATTACTACGAAAGTGAGATGATTCGGATAAGTGCTGAAGGCGATGCTGAAGAGGTATATAGTTAGCACGTCAGGGAAGAACTTGCTTCTAAAGGTCGAGATGGCCACGCAATCCACGAAGAGAAGAACGACTGCAAGAGGACAATTGGAGGAGCAAAGTGGACAGGGGGATCCCCCCTGCGACATAAGAAATCCATGGTTGAGACTGGTATGACACAGACGCAATCGAGCCAGGATCACCTCCAGAAGGCGGCGACTCCTACTAGATGAAGACCACCGGTCAATGACGGGTTTGACGTTCCGAAGTTTGGCACCACGAACATCCTCCACCCAACATGATTGCCAGCCAGAGAGGAAACCCCGACGTAATGAGATGGAGAAATCTGTAGCAGGGAAATGGCCCAGGTACACAGCAGGAGGAAGGTATTGGGCACGCGACACCCCGTGTGTATCTGCCTGTTTGGCCTCTCCATCGGCCCGTTCGTTTCCAGGAACACCCACATGGGAGGGAACCCAACAGAACTCAATGTAGTGGTTCTGCGCAGGCAACAAGCAGGGGACTGGTGAATGGCACAGACCAAAGGCTTCGGGTCGATCGGTCAAGCGTCAAGCAACGCCTGGAGAGCGCTTCGAGAATCAGAAAAGATGGTAAAGTTACTCCCAGGGGTGAAGGTACTGATTCTGCTCACCGCCATGGACATCGCTATCAGTTCAGCTGGAAAAAAAAACAAATACGGTGGAAAGGTGTGGGATACAGTGAAGTCCGGAAACACAGCTGAGGATCCCCCCTCCCTCCGTCTTGGAACCATCGGTGTAAACCGCTATAGAGTCGCTATGGACCTCTGCGTGAGAAAGAAAGGAATCTCTCAACTGCACCGGGTATGCCTCCGACTTACTCAAAGACTGGATCCCATTGCAGAAAGCAGGTGGCGGATAAACCCACTTTGAATGGGTAGAGGTAAAATCTATAGCAGACCGCTCGTGAGGAAGTTCGAGAGAAAGCGGAGGAATGGAAGTAAACAAACCCCAGCAAATGGCCAATAAGAAGGGTTGTGACGGACACGCTCTATTATTATAGATGTCAGGGCCGACTTGGGAGGAACTTAAATACGGATGAACATTGAGCACACGAGTTGCTCCGTTCGCAGGGATTAGAGGCATCTTACCTCCGGTTCTCTACTTCCAGGCTTTCCCTCGGAGAGGAACGGAAATGCTCCAGTGGCAATTCTCAAACCTTCGGTCTGAATGGAGTCAAGAAGAGGGAGGTAAGACAAGGGGGGTTGCCCATATATGGCACAACCATAGTCTAGTTTAGCCCGCACCACCATGATGTAAAGGTGGAGCATGGTTTTTCTGTCCACACCCCAAGTCTTCGAGGTGAGGTGCCGTAAGAGATCCAAGGAACAGCGGCAATTAGCTTTGAGGAGAGTAATATGAGGAAGGTACGTGAGGCGCTCATCGAGCAGCAAACCCAGGAACCTCACCATCGGCTTCACACGGATAGGAGAGCCATAGAGGCGTAGCATAGGAGGCGATTGTAGCCGACCCCTACGACGAGGATTTTTTCGGAAAAGCACGGCTGTAGTTTTC
>JABUQX010078440.1:10000-22607 GCA_015478945.1 Trachelipus rathkii
AACATATACATTGACTTTCTGTCACTTTAAAAAGATGTTTAAAAAAATTTTGGACATTTCATGTTTAATCAACTGGGTTTATGTTCCTTAAGAGGCATACGACCTCCCCTGAGGCGCAATTCATAAATTCATTTTTTTTCTTGTTATGATGAAGAAGCTTTCTTCCTCTTCTTTATATGGCTGTTATCGGATTTTAAAACATTAAATGTTGAAAATAATTTGCTTCGGGTTTATTACTTTATGTTGCGACATTCTCATGTTGAGGGTATTCGTTGTGTATGCGATATAAGAGGCGTTACATAATAAGCGGCGTTACATCTAGTTTCAGAACATTGAAATCGGTACAACACGTTACTACTTCTACCTATAAGCCCGAAAGGCGCTTTTGCAAAACCGAGTAAGAGAAGAAAGACGAGCTCAAGTTTCAATGGCTTTATAGGTACGGATCTTAATACCAAAGCTTTCTTCTTTCTTCTTCTTCCACTCGGTTTTTTGCTTTAAAATTTATGCTCTTTTGCCTTTTTTTTTCAAAATTAATTTTTAACATTTGTTTCTTTCCTCTTCCTCTTTATTCTGACTGATATTTTCCAAGTTTTTTATTAAATACACTCGAGCTTATTTCGTTTTCGTTTTCCCCCCTTTGATGTAATTGATAAATAAATTATTTTTCTTTAAAAGTGGTTTCCGTTATCTTTATAAGTTATCGCCCCGCTCTT
This sequence comes from Trachelipus rathkii, assembly GCA_015478945.1. Classification (NCBI taxonomy): domain Eukaryota; kingdom Metazoa; phylum Arthropoda; class Malacostraca; order Isopoda; family Trachelipodidae; genus Trachelipus; species Trachelipus rathkii. The sequence goes on from JABUQX010078440.1 coordinate 10,717, forward strand.
TATTATTAATAGGGAAGTTATTGTTTATTAGATTCTGCGTTATTTCTTTTAATTTCTAATATTTTTAAAAAAGGTCCAGTCAGACGATATCTTTAAACGCTCGGTGAAAACTAAAGTCTTTAATGGTACGATAAGCTCGTAGTGTTTTAATAAAAACGAAAAATATCAGTCAGAAAAAAAGAGGAAAAAATAGAACAAATTTAAAAATAAAATTAATTTAAAAGAGCATATTAAAGCAAAAGCCGGGTAAAGAAAGCTTGTATTGAAGATGAAGATTATGATTTTGAGTACGTATACAACGTTACTACTCCCACCATCTGAAAGAGTAGTAACGTTGTGTACCCAATTCAAATGTTCTGAAAGTGGATGTACGCCGCTTATATCGGATAACACCAACGAATACCCTCAACAATGAGAATGTCGCAAAACATTAAAGTATAACCGAGCAAAATATTTCAAAAATTTCAAAGAAGAAGTACACAATAAAATCGATAACACTATAAAAACATCGATTCTAAATTCACAAAAGAAAAAATGATTTTTTATGAATTGCGACTAGGGGAATCGTTGCTCTAAGGAAACATAAACCAATGATAAACATAAAATATAACGAAATGTTCCAAGTTTTTTTAAACTATACTTTAATGACAAAAAGTAAATGTAAGTTAACTTTTCTAACTTTAAAATTTATATTAATTTTTATTTATTTATTTTTGGTTATTTTTAAAATCGTAAAAAATAAATATTAAAAAATATAATTTATTCCTTGAAAATGTCCGAAGTTTACGGACGAAATTACTATTACTATTACTTAAAAAAAAAAATACTTAAATCAATGTTTTATTTTATTCAAAGAATAATACTAAAGAAAATCTTCTTTGTTGAAAAAGAAATACGTTCAGGAAGGCTTGAATAAAAGCATCAAAATCCTTACAATTAAAATAAATGCTGATTTGAGTTTTATTAGAATAAATAATAATATAAATATAATATAATAATAATAATAATAATAATAATAAATATAATAATAATAATATAATATAATAATAACAATAACAATAATAATAAATAATAATATAATAATAATAATAATAATAATAATAATAATAATAATAATAATAATAATAATAATACATAATAATAATATATAAATAATATAATAATAATAACAATACCTAATAATGAATTACTTATTCAATGAAAATGAAAAGTATTTATTAATGGAAATGAAGAGACATTTTTGTGGTCCGTAAACATTTCTTAGGTCAAGTGGCTGTTCCTCATACATGTATAAAAATATTTAGACCAGGATTAAAATGTAAGGTTTCCAAAGTTTGCAGAATGATAGCCAAATTGGGCTACCTCAATAAGGTAAATAAAGAATGGAATGTATAAAGATTTAAAAAGATAAGGAGGAAGCTTTAATCGTTAAAATGGGATGTGAGGCAGGTTCATTCCTTCTACAGCTAAATTTTTCTTTCCTCATTCATTTCCTTCTAAACACTTAAATCTTTCTTTCTCTATAATCCATAGGTTCGATCGTGCTTAATTTCTGGCCATTTAGGCTAGAGGAAACAGTGCCTGTCGGGTGTGGAAAAATTAGAAAAATATTCTCGTTCTCCTATCACTCCTCGCTTATTTTCATTCAGCTAGAAATCGTTTGCAGGGATATACTCTCGACGAAGCAAGAGCGGCTTTCAATCAAAAAAAGGAAAGTGCGCTGTAACATCACTTGGTTTCTCCTACTGACAAATCTTTCAATCTCTAGCAAGCTTCCTGGTAAAAAAATATCTGCCCTTTCCTCCCTCTTATTTCGATCTGACATTTGTGTTGCTAATTCTTCAGACTGAAAAAGGCTAAATCTCTTCAGTCCCCTCGGTTCAACTATATTCCTCTATGTCTCAACTAGCACTTTCCTCCCTCAGTGTTTTGGAACAGCTCTCACAATGTCCACCTTTCCGAAAAAAGGAAAGCCGCTCTGATATCCTTTCTAACTATAGCTCTCATTGGTATTCTATCTAAGATCTTTTGAAAAAAAAAAACTTTTCTCAACTCACTTCTTAGATCAAAAGATCTGGTAGGAGCCAGATTCTGTTACAAATAAAACGCTAATTTCCATCCTTAATAAATTTTCAGATTTCTCCAATCTTAACCGATTTATGGTTTTCCGCCTTAGGAACTACGGGGAAGACTTGCGTGGTGGCGCTTGAACTATCTCCAAAGCATTTTGACCGGGTATGGCACGCGTCAATGCTCTCCAGGCTCCCCTCATTTGGTTTTCCTCCTTTCTCTTTGTTACTTATGTCTAGCTTTCTTTCAAATCCCTCAATATCGGCTGTTGTTGATGGGCGACTTCTTCTTCTTTTCTGTCAATCAGTGGTGTTCCTCAGGGTTCTGTCTTATCTCCTACTTTATTTCCTAACATTTTCATTAAATGATCTTCTCACCTGCACATCTAACTCTATTCACATCATATGCCGATGACTCGACCCTTCATTCTTCCACTCATTTCAAATTTCTGCCCTTCCCTCTTTTAACTTCTAGAATTGCCTCGCGTCTTAATCTTTCCGATTCTATTCTCGCTGATCTGGATAGAATTTCCGGGTGGGGTCGTCTCAACCTTGGGAAATTTAATTCTTTAAAACTCAACTTCTTCAAATCTCCCTCTCAAAGACACCTTTAAACTTTCCTATCTCTTTCGAACGGTTCTCTCGTCTCTCCTGTTGACAATATAAACTCCTTGCCTTAACATAAACAAAAAAATGTCTTGGAAACCTCGCATCACTACGGTTGCTAGGGCGGCCTCAAAGAAACTGGGATTTTCCTGTTTAGACTGGCGAGACTTTTTCCTCTCCCACAGTTACTCCAGTTTATACAAGGGCCCATCGCCCTTGTATGGAGTACTGCTCTCATATCGGGGGGGCTCAGGTTTCACCCCGCTTTTGGATGGGTCGAGTCAAAGGCAAAAAGACTTATAAACTGTCCGTTTCTTTCTAGTTCACTTGAACCCTCTATCTTTGCGGCGCGAATGTTGGTTGCTTTAAATCTTCTTTTTCTATAGGTACCAGTAGCGGCAAGTCTCGAGGGAGCTTTCACTCGCGTGCCGCCTCCCTTTAAGACGCCCTCTGTAGCACAAGGGGTGCTGTAACTGGCACATGAGGTTTTGGTGTTGATAATTAGGCAACTCCAGACTAGTTGCTGTGGTGCCTCCTTCTTTCCTGGCCACCTCTGTCTGTGGAATTCTTCCATCCTGGTGTTTCGTGATTAATATAAATTTCCCTCACTTTAAAGCCCGCGTCTGGGCTCATCTGCGTGATTTGCGTTAGTTGATAGTTTTGTTGATTTTAACACCCCCTCCTTGAATAGGGCTTTGCCCGTGAGCGGTGGTGATGTCTGTAAAAAAAAAAAAAAAAAAAAAAAAAAAAAAAAAAAAAAATCTAAAATTAGAGGGTAGTTTTTAAATTTGATAGGGTTTGATGAAATAGGGTTTCATCCTATTTCATCATATTTCGACGCCACCGCATTGCTCACGGAATAATAAGGTCTATCAATCTTTCGAAGATCGCAGTTTGAGGAAATTAATTTGGAATAAAAAAAACGTCTGCTGGTCCTATATACTTATCCATTCAATCATTAATTTTCTTTGTTTTATACTTTTTACTATAGGTTATATTACTTGCCATCTTGTTCAAAATCTCATGATGATCATCTTTGTGGTCTGATTGTATTTTATGAATGATGAAGATTTATAGTTTATGCTTCTCTTTATTAAGGTTCCAAAGGTGAATCTTTCACCTTTTTCTCAACTTCAAAGTTACAGCAACTGATGAGCATTCAAATTTCTCATTTAATGGCCTCTCTTTGACACTTTCCTGAATTTTCATAATAAATATTTATATTCACTTGCAACATCGACGTTCTTTTTTATTATTTTTGTTTATCTATTTCATAGTATTCCACCTTTATAATCAACACCAATTTTGCTTTTTTCCTTCCTTGGCATTTCTCTGTGCATTAAAAATTTTTCTATAGTTTTTTTTTCTTGCCAGCTCCCCACAATTATATTAAAATAATTATTCAAAATTTCAATGTTTGAGCATGTGGGTTTTTAACTGTTCCTTTCGATTACACCCATAGCTGCACTCGGAGCATTTAAATAACTTTGCTTTTTTTTTTTTTTTTTTTTTTTTTTTTTTTTTTTTTTTAAAACTCCTTTATTAAGGGTATATATATTTTCCTTTATGGGATTGTTCGGGATCAAACCTTGATCCTAAGAACAACCCTCATAATTTTCCCTTCTTCGGTGTCTCATCGATACCCCAGCACAGTTCTTAGTATGCTTAAACTCTTCTTGATTACTGTCATACTCAGCTCCAGTGTGGATACCTTTACCGGGAGTCTCTCGAGATGTTTTTCTAGGCTCTTTTTTATTGTTCCCGAAGCACCCACAATCACTGGAACTATTTCAATTATATCTATATTCCACAATCTCCTTAGTTCGTATTTAAGCCTTTGGTATTTCATTTCTTTTTCAATTTCGTAGGCCGAGACTCTTCCATCCCACGGGACTCCGACCTCTATAATCAAGCATTTATTTTCAGTTTTGTTATAGATGACTATATCTGGTTTGTTATGAGTGACTTGTGCGTCGGTTGGTATGTTGTAATCATATAGTATTAAGACTCTGTTGTTTTCCTCTATATTGTTTGGGTTATGTTCCCAGTGGTTAACTGTATTTACTTCTATTTCAAATTTTCTGCATAATCTATAGTGGATCAGTCTGCAAATGTTGTTGTGTCTTTCTGTGTATGTGCCCTTCTCCAGCAAAAACTTACACTCAGATAGTATGTGACATACTGATTCCGACCCTCCACTGCACATTCTGCATTTGTCCGTTATGTTTTGCCCTTCTATGTGTTTTTTGAACCAGTTGGTCCTGAGGGCCTGATCTTGGGCTGCTAGGATGGTTCTTTCATCTTCACTTTTTAGCCATCCTTTTATCATTACTTCATTTGATTTGTACGTGTCAATGAAGGCTTCATCCAGTATATTTTTATGGTGTTTGGCAAATGTGTGATTTTTCCATTGTTCTAGATTTGCTTCTTCTCTCTTCTCTTTGTATGTCATCTTAGCATTCTTTATTTCTCTCTCCAAACTTTCATTGTTTCTGCCTTCTCCATCAAATCTCACATCTCTTAGATAATCATTCATTTTTTTTATAATTGATGTTGTAGAAGGTTTCAAGTTTTCATGTTCATGCACCCATCCAATGAATCTTCCATCATTGCCCTTCAAATATTTCCCAATTCCTATTATTTCAGATTTGTATATTATATCTATTGTAGGTACTCCCATTCCTCCCTTTTTTCTTGATACATGTATCCGTGGTACACATTGGTTTTTATAGGTCATCTTATGTGCGTGCAGCATTTTTCTGGTCATAACATCCAGCTTGTTTAAGTCTTCCTGCATCCAGTCGATGATCCCAAAACCATATGAGAGTACCGGGATCGCCAAGGTGTTAATGGCTTGCATCTTGTTTCTGGGGTTCAATTCTGTTTTTAAGATTAATTTTAATCTTCTCCTATATTCCTTTTTTATTTTCCCCTTCATTATGTTGTTTTCTATTTTTTCTGACTCTTCTATTCCGAGATATTTATACGTGCGTTCTTGTTCTAACTCTTTAATTATATCTTCTTCAATTTCTATGTTCTCACTTTCTATTCTTCTGCCTTTCTTGAGTAGCACAAACGCACATTTGTCAAGCCCAAATTCCATGCATATGTCATTAGAAAACCTTTTTACGATTTCTATTTGTTTAATGGTTTCTTCTCTATTTGACGAGTAGAGTTTCAAGTCGTCCATATAGAATAGGTGGGAAATTATTTTGGGTTTCTTCTCGTTTCTCGAATTTATACGATATCCATTCTGCAAACCATTAATTAAAGCACTCAGAGGATTTATGGCGAGCACAAATATTAAGGGGGAGATGGAGTCTCCCTGGAATATTCCTCGTTTAATTTTTACTTCTTCTATTTCCAAAGTTCCTTCTTCATAATGGAGATTTATATTAACTTTCCATATCTTCATTGCATTGTCTATGAATCTTATAATTTCAGGGCTAATTTTATATATTTTTAAAACTTCTCTGATCCAATTGTGAGGGACACTATCGTAGGCCTTTTTATAGTCTATCCATACCATACTTAGGTTTTTCTGGGCCCTCCTCGAATTTTCTGTAATCATTTTGTTGATGAGTAATTGGTCTTTAGTTCCATAACTATTTTTACAACATCCTTTTTGTTCTTCGCTTATGATGTTATTGTTATCCAAATGTCCTTGGATCCTTTTTGCCAACACTCCCGTAAATACCTTATATAAGGTTGGCAGACACGTGATGGGTCTATACTTTTCTGGTCTCTGGGTTTCTTCGCTTTTTGGGATCAGCACAGTTTCTCCAGTTGTTAACCACTGAGGAATCTCTTCTCTTCCATTTATAATTCTATTATAACAGGCGGTAAGCGGTTCCAATAGTGTTCTTATTTTCTTAAGCCATACATTTTGAACTCTATCTGGTCCAGGTGTTTTCCAGTTGCTACTCTTTTTAATTACATCTTCAATCTCTTTTTTTGTAATTGCAACATGTTCCATTTGTTCGATATTAGTTGTTTCTTGGCTATTCTTTATTTGCTCTAGCCATTCTGCTTGATTATTAAACATTCTTTCATCTTCATAGATTCCTTTCCAGAATCTATCCACTTCCTCTTTGGGAGGAGGGTTTGACACTTTTATGGAATCATTTCGTAGTTCTCTATAGAACCTTCCCTGATCCTCTTTAAACATTTGATTTTGTTTTTTCTCTTTATCTCTCTTATCATACCTTTTAATCTTATTAGCCTTTGCTATTATTAACATCTTTCTACTTGCAATGGCTTGAGTTATTTGGTTACTCTGTACTGTGTTTTCTCTCCTTAGTATATTTTTTACTCTTCTTATAGTTTGTTCTGATGTTACCACACCACGTCGGTAAGCATCTACTATCGATACCTCTTGTCTTAGTTTACTTACTTCCTGTTGTAGTCTATATTTCCACGGTGGTATCTTTTCTTTGTTCTTGCTTTTTTTTCCTGCTTTCTTGGTTTTGAATACTTTAGCTTTCATAAAGTCCGCTACTGCCCTGGCAACTGAATAATATAATCTATTAACCTCAGTCAAACTACAATTGTCTGGGATAATTCTTGGTAGTACTTTATCTGCTATCCTAGTATATTTCTCCATTTGGAACCAGTTTCCGATTTTTTTTATTTTGCATCTGCCCTGTATTCCCTTTATGAGGTCTTCATCTCTGTATTTTGCTATTTTTATCAGCATTTCCTCCTCTGAGCAAGATTCTTCGTTTCCTGTTTGGACATTCATTATTTCATTCATCAGTTCCCTTTCTCTGTCTGGTTCCAGTTCTTCTGTTGTATTATCCATTATATTTTCCATCTCTTCTACATCCGAATTTTCTGGATCGGTTTCCATTTCATTCTCCTCATTTCCCTCTTTTACTTCCAAAATGTCACTACCAACTATTTCCTCTTCTATTATTGTTGTTTGGTCCTTGTCTAGATTTTCTCTTTGATACAGGTCCTTTATATCAATCAGTATTTCCATTTCTTTCTCTTTATCCACTTGTGTTACAGTCTCTTGTTTGTTTTTATTTGTTCTCTCTTGTTTCTTTGTTTGTTTTGTTTTCTTTTCTTTTACCGCTGCGCACTCTTTGGTTCGTTTTTCTTTTATATTTTTTACTAATTCTAAAGTCATTTCCATTTTATTCTCTACTATGTTTTGGGCTTTCATTTTTATTTCTTCAAGGTCTTCCTTCGTTGGTAATGTAGATTTCATTTTTCTTTTCCCTGTTTCTTTTCGCTCTTTAACAAAATTAAGAATACACAGTTTTTGCTTAATCATAGCTTTTCTGTCCACATTTTTAAATTTTTCTCTAAATCTATATTCCATAAAATCATTTGCGCCGAACTCCTTTTTTTCAATTACATATTTCCACAGTTCACTCTTATTTGTTTTGGTTGGTATGAGTTCTCCGATATAATAGCTTTCCATCAAGTACAGATTTCGGGATAGTGTCCATTCATCCTCCTCCCCACTGCTGGTCTCCTCATCATTTTTATTTAGAAAGTTTCCTTGTATGTACTCTTCAACTTCCTCCTCTATCTGTTTTATTTGTCTTTTTTTTTTTTTTATTTGTTCTTTTGTTATGTTGGTTTTTCCTATCCTGATGTTTGTAGCAATGCTGCTGAATCTCATATCTGGTGTATTTTCTATTTTCTCCCCATCTATCTTTTTTCTCTTTAACATCATTTGTTTCGCTCTTTCACTCGTTCCTTTCCTTGGGAATATTTCATGTCTAGCGTAAGTGAGACACCAAAAAATTTCTTTCTTCTCCCCCTCCGACCACATACTCCTAATTGCACCCCTACAATTGTAAGAGGCTTTCTTTTTTTTCTGTGGTTGGTTATCTGGGTTGGGAGGATCCAAAGGTTCCTCTAACAATCCAGCAGGGGAGGTTGAAGTTCCGGTGGGCTGAACTTCGGGGTTATCTAAACCCATTGCTTCAGTTTGGAGAGATTGTTTGCTGCGCTCCAAAGAGCTCCGTCCCCCCTCACCTCTCTTCCGTAATGAGTAGGGGCCGGGACCAGGGCTTCCGATTCCCTGGCAGTGTTTTTCTTTTTTGTTTCTTCTCATGGTTATAATCCAGTTTTTGCAGTTTGTTCGCTCCACGACATGTAGGCCTCCATACCGTCTTCCCAACCGTTTAGGATTGGAAAAACCGCACCGAGGCCAGCCCATCGCGGAGATCTCCCCCACCAGCGAAAAGGTCAACATACTCCGGGGGAGTATGAGTAAGCATGTGTCTTTTTAAGTTTCCTTTACGATTACATTCATAGTTGCACACAGAACATTTAAATAATTTGACATTTCCATGCTTAAGCATGTGAGTCTTTAAGTGCCCTTTCTGATTACATTCATAGTTGCACAGAGAACATTTAAATAACTTAACTTTTTCATGATTCAGCATGTGTGTTTTTAAGCTTAATTTATGATTGCATTCATAGCTGCACTCTGAACATTTATATAATTTTACATTCCCGTGCTTAAGCATGTGCCTTTTAAAGTTTCCTTTCTGATTACATTCATAGTTACACTCAGAACATTTAAATAATTTTTTTTTTTTTTTTTTTTTTTTTTTTTTTTTTTTTTTTATTTCACCTTTCTTAAGGGTTACCATTTAATGCGCAGGCCCGAACCTCGGTCCTAAGCGCATATGGTTGTCCCGGCAGGTTCTTTAACAACCAAGAACCATTCTCAGTATTCTGGCGCTCTGTCGTATTATAATGGAGCTCATCTCCAACGTTGTTACTTCCACCGGTAGTCTTTCAATATATTGATTTAAGCTTTTTTTTATCACTCCCATACTTCCAATTACCACAGGGATAACCTCTGCTCTATCAATGTCATTCCACATTCCTTGTAATGAGTATTTCAGAGTTTGGTACTTAACTTCCTTTTCAGTTTCATATGCTGATACTCTGCCGTCCCATGGAATTCCCTATCTCTATAATGTATGCCTTTCTTTCTCTTTTATCTTTTACAACAATATCCGGTTTGTTATGTCTTATAGGTACATCTGTGGGAATGCTATAGTCGTATAGTATTAGCGCGTGGTTATTTTCTTCTATTGCGTTTGGGTTGTGTTCCCAGTATTTGGATGCTTCTATTGGTATTTTGTATTTTTCACAAATTCTAAAATGGATTAATTTGCATATTGTATTATGTCTTTCGGTGTATGTCTTGCGTTGGAGAAGTGTGTCACAGCTTGATAATATATGGCTAACTGTTTCCGGAGATACTTTACACATTCGGCATTTGTTGGATATGTTCTCTTTCTCTATCTCTCTCTTGAACCAATTGGTTCGTAATGCTAAGTCCTGTGCCCCTACAATTGTTCTTTCATCTTCTTTTCTTAGATTACCCCTGCATACTGCTTCTATCGATTTTTCTTTATCTATATACACCTGTTCTATGATATTTTTGTATTCCTTTGCAAACGCATGCTCCTTCCAATTATTTTCATGTTTTTTTCTTCTTGCTTTTCTGTGCTCATTTCTTAGGTGTTTCATCTTTTCCTTTTTTGTCATTCCTTCTGTTGTTGGATCGTCGTTAGGGATATCATACTTCCGTAGGTAATCTCTTTTTTTGGCTGTTAAAGATGTTCTCATCGCTTTCCCTGTTTCGTGCTCCTTCACCCATCTGATGAATTTACTATCACTTTCTTCGATATACGTCGTTAATCCGATCACTTCCTCTCTATATACTGCATCTATTTCCTGAAGTCCCATTCCACCTTGATCCCTGGGGACATACATTCTTGCCAGGCATTGGTTCTTATATATCAATTTATGGGCGTGGAGCATTTTTCTCGTCTTAATATCTAGTTTGTTTAAATCTTCTTGGAACCAATCAATTATTCCAAACCCATACGATAGCACTGGTACTGCCAATGTTCTTACTGCTTCGACCTTAAATTTGCATTTTAATTCAGATTTTAATATTAGTTTCAGTCTCTTCTCATATTCCTTCTTCAGCTTTTCCTTCATTTTCTTATGTTCTATTTTTTCATTTTCTTCTATCCCGAGATACTTATAGGTGTCTTCCTGTTCTAGTTGTCTAATAATTTCGTCGTTTATTCTGATATTTCCACTGTCAATTCTTTTTCCTTTCTTCAATTCCAGGAACGCACATTTATCTAGTCCGAACTCCATTTGTATATCACTTGAAAACTTCTTAACTACCTCTATCTGTTCAATTGTTTGTTGTTTGTTTGGGGAGTATAGTTTGATGTCATCCATGTAAAATAAATGCGAGATGTTTTTTCCTTTCTTTTCATTTCTTGATCCTATTCTATATCCATTATGCAAGTTATTTATCAATGAACTCAGTGGGTTCAATGATAGTACAAACAGCAATGGGGATAAGGAATCCCCTTGGAATATTCCTCTCCTTATTTTTACATCATTTATTTGTATCGTACCATTTTCGTGATGTAGTTTAATATTGATCTTCCATATTTGCATCACTTTTTCCATAAAGTCTCTTATCTTATTATTGATTTTATAGATTTTTAATACCTCTTTGATCCATGAGTGCGGCACACTATCATATGCTTTTTTATAATCAATCCAAGTCATGCTTAAGTTCTTCTGTCTTTGCCTGCTGTCTTCTAGGATCATTTTATTTATTAACAATTGATCTTTTGTCCCGTGACTTCCCTTACTGCATCCTTTTTGTTCTTCTGCTATTATATTATTTTCTATTGTATGTTTGTATATTCTTTCTGTAATAATTGCTGTTAATATTTTGTATATAGTTGGTAGACAAGTAATTGGTCTATATTTCCCTGGGTTTTGTGTTTCCCCTGTTTTAGGGATAAGGACTGTTTCTCCTTTGGTCATCCACTCGGGTATTTCAGCTGTTCCGTTCAGAATTCTGTTGAAGCACTTTGTTAAAGGTTCTCTTAGTACTGTAATTTTTTTTAGCCATATATTTTGCACCATGTCTGGTCCAGGTGTTTTCCAGTTACTGGTACGTCGTATCTTTTCCATCACTTCCCTTTCGGTTAGTGGTTCAAATTCCATCTCATTAATTTCTTCTATTTGGGGATTCCTTCTTGTTGTTTCTAACCATTCCGCCTCTTCATTATGTGTTCGTTGGTCTTCATATATACTCCTCCAAAATGCATCAAGTCTGTCTCTTTCAGGTGGTTTATCAACTTTTATATTTTCACCTCTCAACTCTCTATAGAACTTTCCTTTATCTGTCTGCTGTGAGTT
>JABUQX010078441.1:2500-22500 GCA_015478945.1 Trachelipus rathkii
GCGCTTTTCAAATATTATATATTATTATTTACAACGGGAGGATACAATAATCTAATGATTCGTTGTTCCTCTATCAGAGCAACGGTGGATTCTCAAGTTTCCAATTTTCGAATATTTTCTAATTATGTAAATATTATTAGATTATCCATGTAACACATTTGGGCTCGTAAGTTATAATCTTCAGGTTCAGACAACACAGTCAAAGAGGTGCGGCACATACAGTCACTACGCGCCCCACGGTTCACCGAACTCGAATTTATTTGAGTATATAATAACATAAGTCATCGGGCCAACCAAGTCCTATGTCCCCTCGCTAGTCAACGTGTGCTTTGAATAGAGCCATAATTCTTAAAAAATGACGGAACACCTGTGTGAATAATTACATAAAATACAATATTCGAAGCTAAATATTGATCGTGTGTGTATCTTATTATGTCCACGTTGCTGCGTAACACTCGGAGAGAGACGAGGGATAATCCTTATGTCAATCCGCAAGTCCGAGTTCTTATATATACACAGCCACAATTCACCAGCAGAAGTAGATATAAAAACTTACTCTAACATAATTAAGAAATATAATAATCTCAGAGAGGTTCGCGGGCATATCTCAACGCCGACATGTACCGCATCAACTCTTCGCATAAAAATATACAGATATAATCCGTCAGTGAAGCCAATTGGTGTCCTACTCTCTAGCCTGGTCCCAGCTACATATTATAAGCATGAACAAAATCAATTAAAAGGCCGCATTGGGCCCCTCTAAAATGGTCCCAGTAACCCATAATAAATAATAAATAAGGAACAATATTCAGAAAGGCCGGCATGGGGCTAATCTAGCTATTATCCCATCCCATCCCATAATTCAAATTAACTAATTAAGGGAATAATAATTAAGGAAGCCGCATTAACCTTCTAGGAATGTCCCAGTCAACGCATCAAATATAATAAAGAATAATACTTAAGAAGCCTCATGGTCCTATTTAGACTGTTCCAGTAATCAATAAAAATTAATAATTAACAAGAGCCGCTCTGGCCCCTCTAGAATGTCCCGTCAACCCATAATAAATAATAAATAAGAATTAATATTATTGAAGCCACATGACCTATCTAGTATCTGTCCCAGTAATTTAATATAACTGAATTAATAATTCAATAATTAAATCATAATAATTCAGAAGCCGCACTCGAATCCCTCCCTAGAATGACTCCTCAGACAACCCCATTAATAAAATATAGAGTAATACTCCAAAGAAGCCCGCATGGTCCTATTTAGACTGTCCTCAGTCAACCAATAAAAACTAATTAATTTAGAACCACCATTTTGGCACTCTATGAATGTCTCCTCAGTCAATCCCATATAAATGAGTAAATTAGAGAACTAATAATTATGAGAGTTGCAGTACTGCCGCATTACCCTTCTAGAACACTGAGCTCAGTCGACGCTCTCATAATAAATAAAAGTGAATAAACTCACTTAAAAGGCTCTCATGGGTTGGGTCTGGTTATAGACTCTCCCAAGTCAACCAATTACAAATTAAATAATTGGAAAGCCGCATTGGCACCCTCTAGAGAAAGTCCATGTCAACACATAAATCAATAATAGAAATAATACTTTAAGAAGCCGCATGGGCCTCTCTAGACTTTAGACACTCCGACCTAATAATAATTAATAATTAAAAACATACATAATTAATCGAAACCGCATTGACCCCTCTGAAATTCTCCCAGCAACTCATAATACCACAAATAAGAAAACAATACTCTACGAAGAACCGCATGGTTAGGTCATTTTTCAGACTCTCCCAGTCAACCAACTAAGAAACCTACAATAATTGAGAGCACGTAAGCTCCAGCCTTGCCTTCCCTCTAGAATGTTCCCAAGTCAAGTACTACTCATCCCTAAAGTAACGATTAATACCCTAAGAAGCCGCATGGGCCTATCCTAGACTGTCCTAGTCTCCAATAATAATTAATTCAAAAACAAAATAAACACTATAAACGCGATTCAGCCATTTTAGCAGCCGCCTCTAGAATGTCCAGTCAACTCTAATTGACATAAGAGAGCATATACTTAAGAAGCCGCAGGTCCTATCATACTGTCCAGTCACACCATAAAAATTAATAATTAAAATGCAGCGATGAAACTGCAACACTAAAGAATGTTACGAACGAGTGCGGGTTACAATGCCAATAGTGTGTTGAGAATTGTAGCAAAAAAAGTAGAATTCTTAAAAATAATATTCTTTTCATATTGCTTTTATGTTTAATTTTTTATGTTCTATTCGTAACGTTAAAAAGTCAACATTATTAAAATAATTATAAAAAAATAAATATTAATTACATATTATATTATATATACTATTATATATATATATATATATCGAAGCATTCTTTATTGTTAGTCCAATATTACAGACGCCAATATAGTGTTCATCTTTAACTTGTAAAAACAACGAATAGAATTAATATCAATAATAATATTCGTCTTTGATAATCTTACTATAGTTACTAACGTCAGACTGAAAAAAGGATCGGAATAGAATATACTATATAGCTAATATTATATAGCATATATACTGAAATAAAGTATCTAAAAATTAATAAAAATTAAGAGAACATTCTGAATAGTGTTTTGTGGACATACATGCCTGACCTATATCTTCAGATATATTCTAATAATAAATATATATATACTATAGATATAATATATAATTATATATATAAGCTATACTTTAATACAAATAAAAAAGTTGATTCTAGGCTATAGGATTGAAATTATTATTGAATAAGGATTATCGTGTATACTATAATTTATATTGTAAGTACCATATATAATAATATCTATATAGAAGTATAAATTTAATCTCTAAGTAAGTTCATTCATGGATCATACTTGATATTAGCTATATATATATAGGATAATAAGAAAAAGGTTAATTATAAGGTTATGAGATTACTACGGACTGAGATACTGGTTGTAGTGTTATAAAAAATATTTTCTCATTATTTCGGGTTGTTGTTTAATATCTCTGGCGAATGCAAGGAGGCTACACAAAATATCCCTGCTTCCTCTGTTTATGGGATAGCAGAGCGACTGAACTCAGCACTTATAGCAACAAGAATGGCCACCTCGACAGTCCTTTTGATCCTGGCTCTCCCTATAATGTGTTATAGAAGCCTCATTTTCATAAACCATATGAAAAAACGTTATAGATAACACCAATTCTTCTAATGTGATAATTAGAGAGAAGTTATTAAAAGGGCATTAAAGATAGACAGTCAAGAAAATTTTTGATTTTTTGGCAGAGATGATATATTTTTTCACTTATGATTGTAGAATCGATTAGTTAATGTAACGCTGTGTGCTGATGATATATTTAATCGTCCTCAAGTACACAAAGTAAGGGATGTCTGATGAAGGACGCACTGAAATAACTGTATAAAAGTGCATTGATTTGTAGACAACGAATCGAATTTACATTTATAGGAATCCTTTTATATAAGCACTTTTCTCCTTATTTTCTTTGGAATCAAAGAAGTTCAGATTACTAAGGAAATCATCTTTGTAAAAAATTTTATCTCTCTCGATGAAGATGTCTAGGATGAGTAGTGTCTGATAAAACTTCCCACGTTTTAGATTCGGATGTCTAATACTTTCCAGAAAATTGGTAGACGACTTACAGTGAAGAGAGATACGGAGGTAGAAAGGTTTCCATCAGGATAGTTTTAAGTGATCATAGCGAATGAAAGCTTGTGAGGGGACAAGTGATAGAGTAGCGGAGAAGAGAGATAGCGATCAATTTGACGATACGCACTAGCTGAGATGTGTGGTTGATGTGAAGGGATTCAACTATGTAAAAATACGATCACGGATACGGGAGTAGGATGATTTTAGAAAAGATCCTTAGAAAATTGCTATATTTCCGGTAGTGGAATTGTAATATTCATTTTATTATGCAATGGATTAAATCAAATTTTCATAATTAATAGTGTTTCTGTTTCACGTTTTACTGAAATATTTAAACCTAAATATTACCAATTACCAGTATATAACATGACTGTTATTTAAAAGAAACAGGTCATAGAAATAAAAAAATTTGACCTGATGACAAAAACCAATAGCGGATTCGAATTCAGCGCATTGAAATACATAAGAATCGATTAAAAAAATCTTTGACAGCAAAAAAAAAAAAAAAAAAATTCAAACGTAGGCCTGTGATTAAGTGTGTGTGTAGTAGACTACAACTAAAGATACACCTTCCAGTTGCTCTGAAGCAGGAGCCAGATAGATCTAGATTTATAAAAAGTAGACCAAGGTAAAGAGGGAGCAAACTCCCAAGATGCTTTAAAGGCAGTCACAAATAAGGTTCCTATATCAGGTATTTAAAGTCAATCAATTAATGATCAAATAATTGAAATGAAAACAAACTTAATCTTAAGTTAAAGTGTCATAAAAAGATAAAAATGTAATAACAATTAATAATACTTTTATAAAACTAGCGTAGCTAAATGAAAAAATGTATACCTATATCTGCATAGTTAGTTTTCAATAACTAGAATTAAATAAAGGTATATAGCAATTTTAGAATTTTTATATAATATATAGGTAATAGTTGAGTTCAACAGATTCAAATGAAATATTGATATTTTTCCGATAATCTGTTTTATATAATATATAGTATATATATATATATATTATATTATATATATATATAAGTATATAATATATATTATATATATATTATATTAATATTTATATAATATATAATATTTATTATATATATATTATATATATATATTATATATATATATATATATATATATAATATATATTTATATATATATATATATAATATTATATATTAATATATATATTATATATATATATATATATATTATATATATATTATATAATATATATATATAATATATATATATAATCTATTTTATATATAAAAATATATAATATATATATATATATATATATATATATATATATTATATATATATTATATATATATATATATATTATATATTATAATATATATATTTATTATATATATATATATATAATATATATACTATATATATATATATATATATATATACTATATATATATACTATATATATATATATATAGTATGAATGCGACAGTTTGACCTCGCACAGCTTTTTTCTCAAAAGTATACGAGATTACTGGTCTGAAACTTGGAATATAATCTATATATGGGATAGGCTCGAATCCGTGTAATTTCAAGTCTGTAGAATGTATATAGAGGGTGGTCACCTCCGAGGGTGGACGCCGATATTGCGCTTACGCGCCGCATTGACAGCTTCTGAAGGGAAGTTTCTAGGCCTAACGAGCGTTTGGGCGACCGAACACTTTGGAGGTCAAACAGCACCTGAAGGTCTGTTTGACCGGACAGACACAGACTGAGCGCGCGTGCGCATATACATAAAACTACACATTATTATTATTATTATTATTACGTCAAAATGTGTTTCCGAAGGAAACACTTCTGAGTTGTGTTTTAAACCTTCTGCGACTCGAGTTCCGCACTGCATTGCCGCGAAAGCGCTCGCACCCACCGCACCGGCCGCATCGCAACCGCACCGTGCCGTAAGCGCGCCGAGTTCCGCTCATCCTCTGGAGTTTTCTATATTATTATTAATATTATTTATTTTATTATTATTTATTATTTATTATTTTATATTATATTTTGTTATTATTTCGCCGTGGTTTCTCTTCGCATCCGGTTCAGAGTTCAATATACATCTACAATGGGTTATGGTTATCGTATCAGGCTAAAATTGGAGGGGTGTTAGATGGGGAAGGTAACCTCGTCGTGACGAGGTTACGTCCCCGTGGGGTCCCCCGAAGGGGACCCACCCCCACTTAAAAAATCAAAGTGTTTTGTAATTGGCTGAAATTTGGTGAGAGGAATTCAGAAGTTGAAATTTCTACGAAATACTTGATGTGGAAATCTGATGAGTTGCTCCGGCACGGTCTGGAGCCACTGCGCGTGCGGGTTAAAACGTCCGTATAACAATAAGTTGGTGTTTTTATAAGGTTATTGAGGTCGTAGCGTTTCGAAATTATGATGGTTTATACCAGTCCGTATGGGTGTTCTAGGACCCCCATTAGGGGTTCCCGACTGAAAAAGAGCACAGAGTGCAAAAAAACAAAGGAGGAATGAAGAAGGATGAAAGAATGAAGAAGGATTGTGAAAGAGTGGAGAAGAATGAGAAGGTGGAAGAAGAATGAAGAAGGAGGAGTGATAGGGGGACAAGCTGCACGCTGCTGGCTCCCGGTGCGGAGCTAGTTATTAATATTAGTGTATGATAACAATGTTGGTGTCTTTATATATGTTTTCGAGTCTGTAGATTTCGAAAATAATGGTTTTCAGAACCATCAAGAAATAAATAAATAAATAGAATAAATAAATAAATAAATAAAATTTCTTATTCTTTTTCATTTTAAGTTGATGGGACGTAAAAATTCAACGTTTTACATACTAAAGCAGTAATTCACTAAATCAAACCACAATAGCTCGGCTCTCAGGTCACAATCCTGACCATCTGTGAATCTATTGATCTTGATTAAGGTCACATTTTGTGTAATTATTTTCTGGATAAACATAACATAAAATCAAGTTCATTATACAAGATCAGGACAATATATACTGACATAACAAAGTTTTCACGGTAATAAAGCTTACTTAGCATCATCTGAACTAATAAAAAATAACCCACAACGAGAAACTTACCCCATCTTAGACAGGAATTAAATGTTAAGCGTTAACAAAAGTTTCACACTTAACACCAGTAAAGTAACTAACATAACATCCAAACACGTAACTTATTCAACTTTGTCAAGCATGTGTCTAACATAACAATGTTAATTACCATTAACATGGTGATAGTAACAAAAATTTGCCATTAACGTGTGTAATTATCCATACAGACCGTGATATACTCTAACGTAACAAAGTTTTCACATTGATAAACGAAAACATAGCATCAACTGAACTAAGAATATATGTACAGAAGGCTAAGCCAGACACATAATTAGCAAGAATAAACTGCTACCTTAACAATAGATCCACAATTAACCTAAGCATATCCCTATTGGGTAAAGACAAACAAAGTAAAGTTTTATCTCTGTAAATCTAAACTATGAACATAACATACTTAACACACAACCGCTACACGAATAAACAGCAGACCCAACATTTTAAACAACAAAGCGTACATAAGGGGGGCAGTAAAACATGTTTTCAAGTGTGTATAACATATAATTTCCAATAAAAAGAATACATTAAATAAATAAATACAATCGTACATATAAGTTTTTAAATATATATTAAACCGTCTAATCAGGTGGACATAGGATCTGTATAAATTGAGCGTTTCTATATGTTTCTTCCAGAGATTCACACCATCCCGACAGAGAATGTAAGCATAAATACAACTTGCTGACTAAACCATTTTCGCCATATTTCGGTTCAACAGCACTCACTCGCTCCTGCCAGAGAGAAGTAAACGTATCCTGCTGATAGTTATTAAGCGCATTTCGTATACTTGCATTTACGGGGAATCCCACATGTTTCGGTGTAATAATCGTAAGATTAGCACCATGCGCTAATATGAATAAGTCCTCGAGTCATGGCGACATCTTTAAGATGAGACTTAAGTCGTTTTCATCAAACAAAGCCGTTATATTTGCAGATGTCTGAACAGTGGAAACCATACACGTACGCTGAATGTTGACAGCATCAAATTGGGTTCCAATAGTTCGCGTCTCAATACTTTTTAACATTGTCAGATGCAGTGAAAGCAACATCTATTCTACTGCAGCCGCTCAAGCTGTCACTTCTGATTTCAATCAAAAGACGAATGTCAAGATGTACACAATACTCAGCCTTTATCCAAGCTCGAGGCTGTCGTAATCTTGAGGATTCTTAACTGATTATGATTAAAGGTATAATGTTCTGCACCACCAATTGAAACAGGTAACTATATTGCTCCTCAATTCGTTTTTACGAAAAAAAATTTGTAATGACACTCGTGTTGGGTAATACAAAGATGCCTCGTAAGAGGACGTCCGTAGGAGCAGAACGAGAGGTCGTATCATATCAGCGCAGCGAAAAATGTCTTACTGACGAAATTCGTATGTATAAACAGATCTAAAAGGTAGAGATTCTTTCCCTTTCACCAATCAGAAAAAAGTAAACAAAACGACGTAGCGAATGAACCATATCAGTTTCAAAAGGGTATATAATTCTCAGGTTGGTTCGAACTATTGTTTGTTATGTTGTTGCTGATGCGTTTGGTTCTTGCTGTGCGGTTGCTGTTAGATTGTTGTTCGTTATTGTTGTTGTTGGTGTAGAGGTAAGGTTCCTGTGTTAATTTAACTAAAATTTATTACAACATTGATTAATTATCATACTGATCAACGAATATACTCTAGCGTAATAAACTTTCCACATTATATCAAGCTAACATGAGTAAACATAACTAATAAATAATGTAGCAACGACAAACCTGACCACCTTAGTCCGAATAACTGCTATCATTAACAAGTTCATACTTGCCAATAGTAAGTAACTACATTACAAGCAGCGTAACCTATTCACACTTTTTCAAGCATGCCTCTAACATATCAATACTAATTTTTGTTTTTAAGCTTATCTCTGTTTAACACTATCCCCCTTTCAGAATAATTTCAACATGAATACATGAAAATGATTTTATGCTTATCACATTTCATATAAAGTGATCGCAATACTTATATATTTATTAAACAGAACCTGGTAAATCTGCAACTGCCGTAATCATACAGAGGTGATTGAACAGCACTGTATAGACCTAGGGGCTTGAGTTATTATAAATCAGTGAGCTACTCGAAGGGGTATTCTTATAGACATTAGCAAAAGTCTAGGGCAACCTAACATTATTCAACAAAAAACTTAACCCTAGGCTCAACGTTTCTAACACATCTTCGTCAGTAGACACTGACAACAGTAATATCTTACAAAAAGCTCATCATTTCTATTAAACACAATTAACGTTAATTTTACATTGAACATAGTAATATTAACAGTTTATCATAATCTTGAACAATTATCATACAAACCACCGAATAATTGTAAACATAAAAAGTTTTATCCAACATAACACAAAAAAATAAGTTCTTTATACTAACATTCGAATATATGCTTAAACCAACAAAGCTTTAGCGTCAATAAAGCTACCATATCTTAACCGCAAGACTAAGAATATAATGTACAAAATGCAGAACTTACATACCTCCGGTGTATAATAATCAGCTTAACTCCTGAAATTCCCTACTTGTCAGAGGTAAAGTAGCTAATAGGTCGCACACAATACTCGATATGTTTCCTACTTTTCTCACATATCAGCAACAGCTAAAGCGCAGTCATCTAACAAAAATCCCTTAAACAAGTGACAACTATCAAAGATCAGACATCTGGAACTATGAAAAACACCATATCTTCATCAAGTTTTCAACTCGTTTTGAGTTTAACATCATTTGAACTAAACATAGACATTAGCAAAATTCTAAGGGCAAACCTAACATTACCGGCCCCGGTATCTCGACGTCTGGTCCGTAGGTCAATATACTATAGCAGAATGTTGATGTAACCGTTACAAGACACAGTATGAGAGGTCAGTTACTATAGTTGATCGGCACAACTAATCTACAAAACTCATCATTTTCTTCTAAAAATCCGTGTTATTTTCACATTGTCATAGTAATATTCTAACATAACGTACTAAACTTACGAATAAACAGTTTATCATTAAAATTCAGTAAAATCAAAACCAACCATCCATGCATCCTACGTCGTGCGCACTCAGTGTGAGGCACACTCTATTAGGATAACTATACAAGGTCATAATTTGCTTGTATGGTAAGAAGTTGGACAAACATAACATAAAAATAAGTTTCTTTATATACTAACCTACGAATATCTGCTTAACCAAACAAGTTTTAAGCATCAATAAAGCTAACAAATCATGACCGCGACTAGGAATATAATGTACAAAATGCAAACCTAACATACCTCACGTATCGAATAACAGCTAAACATCCTGAAAAAATTCCCTACTGATCAGGTAAAGTAGCTAACAGGTCACAAATACTCGATATGTTCCCACTTTTGCGCATATCAGCACAGGTAAAAGCCTTCTTATCTAACAAAATCCCTTAACAAAGTGACCAATTATCAAAGATGCCACCATCTGGAACTATGAATTGACACTATCTTCATCAAAGTGTCACTTGTTTCGAGTATAACATCATTTGACCTATGAATATACGTAGGCATTAGCAAAAGTCTAGGGCAAACCTGACATTATTCAACAAAACTCTAACCAGGAATCAACGTTTTCTAACACTGCATCTCAGTTAAACAGTAAATCGAGAGAACTCATCTTTCTCTACACAAATCAGTGATGATTTCCACTTGTTATAGTACTATTTAACATACCGTACTTTACTTACGAAATAAACAGTTTTTCATTAACCACGAGTATTGAAGCAAACATTAACCTTCCGAGAGAATACCAGGGGAGTATGCGCCCTTAGAAAGGTTGTGAAGCCTGCGAGGGGGGATCACGCCGAAGGGGTGTAAGCGGGCTTTACCCTCCGAAGGAGGGGTAAGGCCTCAGCCTTCGCGGCTGAGGCCCAAAGCCCGCTTACACCCCTTTCGGTTGGTGATGGGTACGACGCTCGAGGATTCAACGCGTTCGATGGCACATAGTCGAGTCAAATTCTGCTCTCTGGTGTATATCTCTGAAGGTAATGTGTTGCTTCAGATACTCGTGGTTAAAACTGTTTATTCGTAAGTTAGTACGTTACTCGTTAAATATACTATAAAATGTGGAAATATACTGATTTTGGTTAGAGAAATGAATGAGTTTTTGTGTAAGATATATGTGTTAACTGACGATGATGTGTTAGAAACGTGGATCCTAGGTTAGTTTTTTGTTGTAATATATTCAGGTTGCCCTAGACTTTTTCTATGCCTATGTTTATTCATAGTCAAATGATGTTATACTCGACAGGAGTGACACTTTGATGAAGATAGTGTCATTTCATAGTTCAAGATGGTGGCATCTTTGATAATTGGTCACTTTGTTAAGGGATTTTGTTAGATAATAAGGCTTTACCTTCTTGCTTAATTATGCTCAAAAAGTGCGACATCATATCGAGTATTGTGTGACCTGGTTAGCTACTTTACCTTGATCAATAGCTGTAGGGAATTTTTTCAGGATGTTAGCTGTTTATCTTCATATACTGTGAGGTATGTTAGGCTGCATTTGTAGCATTATATGCTAGTCGCGTTATGATTTGTTAACTTTATTGATGCAAAACTTTGTTGGTTAAGCAGATATTCGTAGGTTTAGTATATAAAGAACTTATTTTTATGTTAAATGTTTATCCAAAATGATATCGAAATATGACTTGAATCATAGTTCAATATAGATTCAGCGGGTGGGACGGTAGCGGGATTGCATCGGATGGGTGGTTGATTTTACTGGATAATGAAAACTGTTTTATTCGTAAGTTAGGTAGTTATGTTAAATATTACTATGACAATGTGAAAATAACACGAATTTGTTAGAGAAATGATGTTTTGTAAAGATATTTACCTGTGTTAACTGACGATGAGTGAGAAAACGTGAGCCTAGGTTAAGTTTTGCGGGGTAATGTTAGGTTTGCCTAGAATTTTGCTAATGTCTATGTTTATTCATAGCTCAATTGATGTTATACTCAAAACGAGTGAAACTTATGAAGATGGTGTTAATTCATAGTTCCGGATGTTGGTATCTTTGATAGATTGGTCACTTTGGTAAGGGATTTTGTTAGATGTGCGGCTTTAACCCTGTTGCTGATATGTGAGAAAAGTAGGAACATATGCGAGTATTGTGTGAGCCTCACTTAGCTACTTTACTTTGAACAAGTAGGGAATCTTTCAGGATGTTACTGATTATTCATAACGAGGTATGTTAAGTTTGCATTTGTAAAGTATACTTCTTAGTTTGCGGTTATGATATGGTAGCTTTATTGACGCTAAAGCTTTGTTGGTTCGCATATATTCGATGGTTAGTATAAAAAGAACTTAATTTTTATGTTATGTTTTGGATAAAACTTTGTTATGTTTACAATTATTTGTTGGTCTGATGTCGGATTAATGATAAATCCTTGTTAAATATTACTATGTCAAATGTAAATTACTGATTTGTTGAGAAATGATGAGTTTTTTGTAAGATATTACTGTTTAACTGACGATGATGTGTTAGAAACGTGAGCTAGAAGTTTTGTTGAATAATGTTAGGTTGCTTTAGACTTTTGCTATGATTATGAATACACCATCGAGTAGCTCACTGATTTTATATCATACTCAGCTCCCTAGCCTATACACGTTCTGTCAAATCACTCTGTATGATACCATGTTGCCAGATTTACCAGTTAGTTTTAATAAATATAATAAGTATCGCCATCACTTTAGTAAATGGTAAGCATAAATCAATTTACATTTTCATGTTGAAAATTTTCTGAAGGGGGCTGTAGTGTAAAAAGAGAATAGCTTAAGAAACAAAATTAGTATTGATATGTTAGGGACATGCTTGAAAAAAACGTGTGACTAGGTTACGCTTTGCTTGTAATGTTAGTTACTTACTATTGCCAAGTATGGAACTTTTGTTAATGATAGCAGTTTATTTGGGCATAAGGTGTGTCAGGTTTGTCGTTCGTACATTATTTTATTAGCTTTCATGTACATCATGTGCTTTATGAATGTGGAAGTTTATTACGCTAGAGCGTGGTGCCAACCTTTAGTCTATCGCGAGCAAATTAAAAATTTAAAAATTTTGGCGAGCCACACATAGGACGACGACCACTAATAATCTGTATTTATTATATTATACTAATATATTATATATATTATATATTATTACTATAATATATTAATATATATATATATATATTATATATATAATATATAAATATATATATATATATATATTATATGACGATTGCAACATCACGGACAGGGCCCTTTTCCAAAGGAGGGGGGCAAACAAAAATACAAAAAAGAATAACAAGAAAAAAACATAAAAGAAAGTAAATTTCAACCGTCCTTTCTAATGCAATTCCTTCAGGTGGACGTAGACGCGAGACTTAAAGAGGGGAAGATTGAATACTGCAGGAAAAATGGATGAGGGCAATTTAGTTCACAAACAATGTGGCTGGAAAAGAAGGAGCACCACAATGAGTTAACCTGAGTATCCAATATTCACAAAAGTCCATGTGAGAGTAAGGCAACCTCCTTGTTTTACCGAGGGCCGACGCAGTGGTTGAGGAATGTGGGAGAATCAATTGTTCGAGCACTGAAATGTTGTAATTCCTATAGAAAAGAGATTGGGCACCAATATCAACTCGCAGAGAAAGAGGGTCAAGGGAATTGAAACCTATTGGACAGTTATTAGTTCTCTTAGCTTAGCCTCAACTCTCCAAAAGGAGGGTGGAAACCGGAATCCACAAATGTGATAACATTATTCAATACAGGGGCGAAACAAGACTCTTATATAACTGGAGTACCTGAGCAGAAGAAAAATTCACGCAATCTGAACAGAATTTTCAGCTTCATAGAGACCATTTTAGCACCGATTTGATATGGTCTCCAAGACATTCACTACTTTAAGTTCAGTCCAGAATAGGTTGTATGTTGTTTACAGGTGAGACATTGGAGCCGTCGAAGGGGATAGGTTTGGGAGGCTGTTTTTTAGAGAGGGAATATGAAGAAGTTGAGTTTTTAAAGAGTTTGAATTTCACAAGAAGCGGTTAGCCCACTGAGAAATCCGAGCACATCGGCAAGAATTGAATTTGAAAACTGTAGACGAGAGGCAACTCTAGATATCAAACAGGGAGACATTGAAATGAGTAGAGGAATAGAGAGTTGACTTAGCAGCATAAGAGTGAACAAAGTTAAAAGTCCAGCAAGAAGACCGTTAAAGAAAAGTAAGAATAAAGGTGGAAGATAAAACAGACCCTGAGGAACACCACAATTAACAAGAAAAGAGAAAGAGGGTTGCTCCATCAACAAGAATTGAAATGGAACGATCTGAAAGAAAATACAAGAGTAAGCAAAGCGAAGGTGGAAATCCAAAGGAAGGTAGCTTAGAATTAGTGACTGCGTGTCATACCCTGTCAGAAGCCTTAGATATTTCAGGCGCTACCACACAAGACTCCCATAGTCCCTAAGGGCAGCTAAGGGCAGATCATAGTATCAATGATATATATATATAATATATATATATATATTATATATATATATATTAGTATATATATATTATATAATATATTATAATATATAAATATATATATATATACTATATATTTATATATATATATATATAATAAAATATATATATATATATTCATAATATTTTATATATATATTTCCTAAAACTATTTTAATTTTTAGATAAACGTGAATAAAAATCTGAATAGCGAGTCGCGAGCCACCAATAAGAACGGTACGCGAGGCAACAATGTTGCCCGCGGGCTACGGGTTGGGCACCACTGCGCTAGAGTATATTCGTTGATCAGTATGATAATATAATGCAATGTTGGTGATAAATTGAGACGTTGAAATATAACACAGGAACCTTACCTCTACACCAACAACAACAATAACAACACAATCATAACAGCAACCGCCCACATGCAAGACCAACAGCAATAGCACAACATCAACAACAAACAGTTCGAACAACCTCGAGAATTATATACCCTTTTGAAACTGATATGGTTCACTCGTACGTCGTGTTCTTGTTTACTTTCTTCTGATGTGGTTGAAAGAAGAATCTCGTTTACCTTTTATGATCTGTTAATACATATCGAATTTCGTCAGTAAAGACATTTTCGCTGTGCTAATTATGACGACCTCTCGTTCTGCTTCCTACGGACGTCCTCTTTACGAGGACCTTTGTATTTACCTCAACGATGTGTCATTTACATTTTTCTGTAAAACGAATGGAGAGCAATATATTACCTGTGTTCCATTGGTGGTGCAGAATATACTTTTATCATATCAGTTGAAGAATTCCTCAAGATTATCGCACCTCGAAGCTGGTAAAAGGCTGAAGGTATGTGTCGATCTGGACATCGTACTCTTGATGAAATAAGAGGTGACAGTTTGAGCGGGCTATAATAGAATGATGTTGCTTTCCTCATCTGACAATGTTTAAAATAGTATTGCTTACGCAAACTATTGGAACCCGCAATGATGCTAGTCACCAGTTCATGCGTACGGTGTATAGGTTTCACTGTTCGACATCTGCGAAATATAACAGCTTTTGTTTAATCATGAAAAAACGAACTTAAAGTCTCATCTTTAAGCAATGTCCCATACTCGAGAACTTAATTCATATAGGCGCTGGTGTAATCTACGCATATTTACACCGAACATTGGATTCCCGTAAATGCGTTATACAGAAATGCCTTAATAACTATCAGTGGCAAATACGTTTACTTCTCTTGGCAGGAGCGAATGAGTGCTGTTGAACCGAAAAATGCAGAAAAATGGTTTAGTGCGGCAAGTTGTATTTAATGCTTACATCCTCTCGGATGGTGTTGAATCTCTGGAGAAACATATAGAACTTGCTCAATTTATACAGAATCCTATGTCCACCTGATTAGATCGGTTTAATATATTTAAAAACTTTTTAAGATGTGTTAATTTATTATTTAAATGTTCTTTTTAATTGGAAATTATAATGGTTATACACCTGAAAACTGTTTTAACTGCCCCCTTACTGTACCGCTTTGGTTGTTTAAGATGTTGGGGCTGGCTGTTTATTCGTGTAGCGGGGTTGTGTGTTTAAGTATGTTATGTTCATTGTTTTAGCTTTACAGAGAATAAAACTTTACTACTTTGTTTGTCTTTACCCAATAGGTATTTATGCTAGTGTTAAGTGTGGATCTTTGTTAGTAATGTTAGCAGTTTTATTCTTGCTTAAGATGTGGTTAGGTCTGCCTTTGTACATTATATTCTCTAGTTCGTTGATGCTTGGTTACTGCATTAACTTATGTGAATAACTTTGTTACGTTTAAGTATATATCTCATTCGGTCTTGTATGATTAAATTACACACGGTTATTGGCAAAGTTAGATTGGTTACTATACTCAGATGTTAATGTAAAGATTAACTATTGTTAGGTTAGAGACACGCTTGACAAGGTGTGAATAAGTTATTTTTGGCATGTTATGTTAGTTACTTACTGGTGTTAAGTGTGAAACTTTGTTTAACGTTAACCATTTAATTCCTGTCTAAGATGGGCTCATAGTTTTCGATCGTTTGGTGGGTTATAATTATAGTTCAGAGATGCTAGAGTAATGCCTTATGTAACCGTGAACTTTGTATGCTCAGCATATATTGCCTGATTTTTGTAAATAATGAACCTTATTTTTATGTATGTTTATCCAAAAATGATACCCAAAATGTGACCTTAATCAATAGATCAATAGATCATACACGGTCAGGAGGGAGGGTGGAGGGAGCCGTATGGTGGTATTGCATTAGTGATTTTACTGCTTTAGGGTATGTAAACGTGAATTTTTACGTTATAGCAACATAAAAATAAATTTTTAATTTTTAGTTTATTATTTATTATTTATTTGAGTTATTTATTTCTTGATGGTTCCTGAAACATTATTTTCGAAATCATACAAGACTACCGAAAACATATAATAAGACGAACCAACATTGTATCAATTACACTATATATTAATAATCAGGCTCCCCGCAAGGAGCCAGCACGGGTGGCAGTCTGTCCCCCTTCTTACCTTCCTTCCTTCATATCTTCTTCTTCCACCTTTCTTCTATCTTTCTGCCACTCTTTTCATCTTTTATTCATGCTTTCATCCTTCTTCATTCTCCTTTGTGCTTTTTTGCACTCTGGTGCTCTTTTTCGTCGGGACCCCTAAATGGGGGGTCCTAAGACATCCCTATACGGACTATACCATCATACCTTATTCGAACCTCTACGACTTTCAATAGACCTTATTAAAGACCAACATTATTGTTATAGCGACTGTTTATAACTCTGCACCGCAGTGGCTCCAGCACCGGTGCGGAGCCAACTCATCAAAGATTCACACACAAGTTATTCTCTAGATATCAACTCTGAACCTCTCACCAAATTTCAGCCAATTTCGAACACTTCGATTTTTTTAAAGTGGGGGTGGGGGTCCCCTTCGGGACCCACAGGGGACGTAACCTCGTCTACGACGAGGTTACCTCCATCTAACACCTCCAAATCTTATGCCTGATACGCACAATAACCATAACCCATGTAGAATGTATTTGAACTCTGAACCGGAATGCACAGAAGAAACCACGGCGAAATTATAACAAAAATAATAATAATATAATAATAATAATAATAATAATAAAATATAATAATACATAATAATAAATAATCACGCACAAGTGCCTCCAGGGAATGCGTCCGGACATCGGCGCTCGAGCGAGGGCAGCAACGAGAGGGATGCGCGGTTGGCGTGCGTGGTGAGTAGAGGAGGAGCGCTGCGGCGTGCGGTGCGGAGCGCTGCGGGGCAAGCGATGCGGTGATGAAGGACACGCAGAAGGGTTTAGAAAAACACAACTCAGAATGTGTTTCCTTCGGAAAACACTTCTTCGACGTAATAATAATAATATAAAAAAAATGTTACCTTTATGCGCACAGCGGGCTCAGTCTGTGTCTGTCGGTCAACAGACCTTCGGTCTGTTTGACCTCAAATGGTCCGGTTGCCCAAACGCTGTTAGGTCTAAAAACTCATCCCGCTCAGAAGCTGCCATCGCACGCGTAAGCCAGAGCGCGTAGCCACCTCGGGGGGTGACCACCCTCTATATACCATCCTACAGACTTGAAAATTACACGAATTCGAGCTTATCCCATACATACATTTATATTCCAAGTTTAGACCTATATTCTTATACTTTTTGAGAAAAGCTTGCTAGATACGCGGTATAATTTTAAAGATATAATATTATATATATATATCATCTATTATTATTCTATATATATATATATATATATATATATATATATATATATATATATATATTATAGTATATATATTATATATATAATATATATATATAATATATATATAATAATTTATATATTATTTTTGTCCCATGAACACAGTTGTACTAAATCCCTCATATATAAATTTAATAAATCTACCTTTCAAAAAAAAAATTTGATTTTTTTTTGGATATTTAAGTCTAGGTTATGATAAGTTTTGTAATTTAGACATTAAATATGTGGTCTACTTAAAACCAAACTTTATGTAACCTTACTGATTTTTTCGAACGTAAAAAGAAATAAATTTATGAAATAAAAATAGCTGCTTGTAAAACAGATAAATTGGAAATTTTTTATTAACAACATTTAATCAAGGTCTCTCTAGGAATTCAAAACATCGATCGGTTACAAAAAAAAAAAATTTAATTTTATTTCAGAATCTGTTGAACTAAACTATTACCAATACATAAAAGTGGTTTCTTACCATTTTTAGTAAAAGCGATCATTAAATCAGAAATACGAAGGTTCGATAAGTAATGCATTTACCCTAATAGAATTGGAATCTGACATGGATTGCCAGAGTATTAAATCCCTCACTAAAGCTAAAGAAATAAATAATAAATCAAAATAATAATAATAAGAGTAATTATAAAACCTGATTTAATAAATTAGGCGACTACTTAGGCCGTCGCTCTCACTCTACTAAGATTTTATTTATAATTGATAAATACTAAATAGAATCGGAGTTAATGCTGCATAAAAGTTAAGAACTTGACTTTAAATAAGATAAATAATAAAAATAGTTAAATATATATATAATAAATATTAAAAATACAATAAATAATGAAAAATAATAAAAGAAAATAAATTATTATTAATAATCGGTTTTCAAATATTAAGGGCTAGCTAATTAAATTTGAATATTTACATCATGACATCAAGTGGTTTGTTTGTAAAATCTATTTTTGACATTATTAATAATGAAAGTGTCTTATCAAATTCTTTATTAGATGAATTAATAACTTAATTTAATAATTAACTTGCTGTAAGCCTTTTCCTTAATTTTATTTATATAATACAGATGATCCTCTCGAGCTTAAGATCGGTATTCTAAGGAAGAAAAAAAAGAAATAAGGTGAATTTTTGTAATGTCTTTGCTTTTCATGATCGATTTGTTTAATCATATTAATAATCTTGCAGTTATATATATATTTTTATATAATATATATATATATAATATATGATATTAATATATATATATATATATATCATTATATATATTATATATAATAATATATATATTATATATTATATATATATTTAATAATATATATAATATATATATATAGGCCTCTTTTTGGAGACACATCAGTTTTAAGAATTTTTTTTTTTTTTTTTTTAATATATTCACTAGATGATCACCAACAATGAATTTCAGTGGAAACGGACATGATTCAAAAGTTCGAAATATTTTAACTAATTTATTTAAAAATCAACATTTATGGAAAAAAACATTTAAAAAATGAATATGTTAAAAAAAGTACGACACTTACAGAAAAACATTACATATTGGAACAGCGTATAAAGCTTATTACAAAAGTAAAAACAAACAAACAAACAAAACAAATATTTTTTCATAAAATGAAATATCTCGAAAAGTACAACACTTACAGAAAAACGAATTACATATTTGAATCAGCGTATAAGCTTATTACAAATATGTAAAAAAAATAAATAAAAAAAAAATAGGGGGCTCGAGCCGACGGGACCGAGGGGGGACGTTTTCCAATACCCTTAGGGGAGGGGAGGAGGAACCCCGCGCATACCCCAAATACAAAGAGCGGGTGTCGGAGACCCTTCCGGAGGGGGGGAA